>CM035156.1:169733110-170050610 GCA_020205615.1 Panax quinquefolius
GAATTTGGAAAAACTTCATTACGCAAAGTTGTAGATAATGGAATTTCCTATGAAAAGTTGCAAGTTTGAATTTTTCCGATAAAAGAGCTATTTATTGTGAATTATTGAAGTTTTGGTATATATCGGGTGTGAATTGATTTTTGGAGTTTAAATTATTTTTGTTAGAAAAAACGTTTTTGTATTTTTTGGACATCATTAACATGTGTGGCTGGTGTTTTTGACCAAAAGGTGGGCTATGGAAAATTTGTATAATTATAATATATTATATTAAATTTTACGCTTTTGGTGGTCTTCAAGCAATTTCTATAAATAGGGTGCTTAGGTTAGAATTGAAAATCACACTTTTAAACTGAAGTTTTTCTCTATATTATCGAAGCGTATTCTTGTGAGTATTTTGAGTATACTTTGAGTATTGCTATACTGGTTGCAAGTTCAAGTCATAGCTTTATATCCAGGTGTTTCAACTAGAAATCTTGTCTTTCGAGGTAAGGGATGTTATTTTTTCTCAAATGATATTATTTCTTCAATATCATTATCTTTGAAATATTAGTTGGAACCTTTTATCAAATTTGGAATTTTTTCATGTCGGGTTCTTATTTATGAGTTCTTATTCATGAGTTACTATTCACGAGTTCTTATTCATGAGATTCTTATTCACGAGTACTATTAGCGTAAGCGTGAAGATGTTTTTTTTTATGAAATTTCTATCTTTTGGTGTTTGAGTTCTTATTCACATTATACTGCACTATTCACGAATCTGACTAAGACTATTCATAGAAAAATGAAATTTCTTCTTTTTGTCCAAAATATCTATTATGGATACTAGCTTTGATTGTATCCATGTTTTGATCATTCTTGAATTTTACACCACTGCGTGATTATTTTTGAGGTATTTTTGGACGTGGATAAAACAAAAGTACGAATCCTTAATCCTTGTCATTTTGTTTCTTTGGATTCATTTCTTTAAAAATATTTTCATCATCATCATCCTAAATGATGATATTCTTGAATATCTTTGGCCCTGTAGTGGCAAAAAGATGAATGATTTCTTGATGAATATCTTTGGCCCGTAGTGCAAAGATGAGCAGTGTTGAGATGAACATGACCGATCGATTAATATCTTTGGCCGTAGTAAAAAAGATGAGCAGTGTTTAGATGAACATGATTAATCGATAAATATCTTTGGCACTGTAGTGCAAAGATGAATATTTGATTCGGATATATATTGATTGATGTTACGAGGATAAAATATCGACGATGAACTTTTAAATTCATACATAGAAGATAGTAGTTTGCATTCTCTACTTAACTCTTCTAATGAATTATTATTTCATTGCGAATATTGATTTAAAATTTGTTGTCTATTGTATTCTATCATATTTTTCCTGTTGAAGACTAACGATAATTTGTTCTATATTATCTTAGTCATAATATTCTTCTCTTGGGCTAGTTGAGCTCACCCTTTTCCTTGTTGTTCCATTTTTCTCGGGGAGGCGAGAATGTAGCGAGTACTTAGTCGGGGGTATGGAATGAAGGTTCTAGAGAGAGTTGTTTAGTAGTCCTCACCATTTTTGTAAAATAATGTATCAATAATTATGATGGGGATTTATTTGGGTATGTATATTGTCTAGAAGACAATAATTGTATTTAAACTCACAGTATATATGTTGTCGTATTTTACACGACAAATGTATTAATAAAGTTGTAGTTATTTCTGTACCATGTATTTGGCGACTCAGAATGGGTTGGATGGAATGGACCTATTTTGGGGGCGTCACAAACTATATAGTGTGAATTACCTCCTTCTCCTTTCTATGTCCAGGTAGAGTTGGGTGCTTTGGACATTTAACTTGATTGTGACCCTCTTCCTTGCATAAGCTACAATGCATCTTCCTCCCTTTCCTTGACACCCTAGCCACATTACTACTAGTAGTCCCATCTTCTCAGTGCTCTTTCCTTCTCAATCTTTGTGGCCTTCCCTTCAACTTTTTCCTCATTGGTGGTGGCAGCACTATATCACACTCAGTAAAATCCCAAAATTCTTCCCCATTTAAAACTTCTAGAGTATGAGAATAAGTCTCATTATATGTATCCCTAGTGTACCACTTATCAACATATTCTATAGGGTTTCCATATATAGAATGAATGGCTTTAACTGCATGAGCACATCCTACACCCTACATGCACAACTCCTTTGCTCTAGGTTGACAGTGTACCCTCCTTTTCCTCTCTCCTTCACTTGAAACTTGGATTTTCCATCTCATAGAGCATCACAGTGTGCAGATTCTAAAATGTTAGCATCTAGTTTCTTTTTTATTCTTGGGCATATTAACTCCTCAGTCTTTAGCATTGCATCTCTCTTTTGGTGCAACCTCACAATAAGTTGGTCATTAATTTCTGCTATCATTTGATGAACTGGCATATATCTTGTCTTCGTTATCCATGCATTAAAACACTCATTCATGTTGTTCTCTACACTGTCAATTTTTAAATGAGTCTAAAAAAATGCTTTGGACCATACCTTTGGATCTTGCTGAGCTAGCTTGTCATGTGCAGGAGTAGACAACCTTTATACCTCATTCATTGCCCTTTTAAAAGCTACAGGGTGTGTAGCCATGGATGCCTCCCAGAATGCTTGCTTTAATGCTTGTGAGGGATATTTTTCCTCCAATTTGCATAGATGTGCCTTGCACAGTTTCTATGCTCTGCATGAGGAAGAAGGTCCTGAATAGCTGCTTTCAGTCCCTGCAACAGTCATCATATGAGATTGTTAAAAAATGCACAAATTGTTAAAAAAAATGAATTCAATTAAAAATTTGATAACAGTTACCTTTTGTTGATCAGATATGAGAGTGATCTATACCCCTCCCCCAAATCCAAGTTAGTCACCAAAAATTGGAGGAACCAATTCCAGCTATCCAAATTTTCACTTTCCACCACCCCCATAGCTATTGGAAACATTTGATTGTTTCCATCCCTACCAACTGCAGACAAAAGGTGACCACCACAAACTATTTTGAGAAAGAAATCATCCAATCCAAGAACAGGTCTACATCCTTCTTTTCAAGCCTTTTTCAATGCATCATAACACACATAAAACTTTTTAAATCTAGGCACATATTCTGGATTCAATTGAGTTGTCTTGATATCAACTGTATTGTTTTTGTTACTCTTTATTATCTCACAACGAAAGTCCCACACCCTTGCATAATGGTCCTTCATCGCCTGTTGAATCCCTTGCAATGCCAACTGTCTAACCCTCATACACTAAACCTCTGTTACATCCAACTTTAGTTTAAGTTTTATTTCTTCTTGCATTTCCCTTAGTTTTCAGTTGGGATTCCTCCTAATCCTACTGCCATAGTACTCTGCCAAGTACTTAATCAGATGTGACTTGTTTTTGAAGTTCTGCATCAATTGTGAGTGTCAAAATAGACTTCACTTGCCATGTATCGGTCCCTTGCATGTAACTAGCCCACAACCTCAAGGACATCCTTTTCTCACACCTCACTTGACATCTTATGGAGTCATTGCTTTGGATACTACAACTTCCTCCCATTAGCGATAGAGTAGTCTCTTATGGCATCTTTAAACTCCCTAATGCTGCAAAATGTCATGTACTGCTTGAACTTAATCAATTTCTTTTTTATCTTAGGGTTGTAAGTCTCAACTGTTTTCTCTTTTTTCTTACTACAAGGAGGCCCCACATAGCACACATCTTCTTCTTCTTCATTGCTCTCAGAAAGTGACCTGAGGAAATTACTATTCTCATAGTCACTATGCCATTCTTTTTCATTTTCTTCACTATCTGAATTAGTTCTATCAATATCAGGATGGTTACCATCACCCTCACCCTGCACCTGCCATTTATTGCCCCTAGCAGTATTTGTTTGATCATCCTCTGCATCTGCAGTTTTATCTTCCACATTGTCTCCCTGATTTCTTCCTTGCTCTATATCATTACCTCCTTCCTCTCCCTCAGTTCCACCTTCTTCATCCACATTCTTTCTCATATCCATCTTAAATTCCCTAGCTTTCCTCCTAGCTTCTACCAATTCATCATCACTATACTCTTCATAAGCAATGTCATCATCAGTACTATTCTCTTCTTCAGAACTATCATCCTCAACTACCCTTTTGGACCTCTTCCTACCCCTACTTTTCACTCTCATTTTTTTAGATATTTTTCGATCTCTAACATTGTCAACTGTCACATTGACTTCATTATCACCAACACCTTGACCCTCACCTTCAACTTCACCTTGACCCTCAGCCTCACCGTCACCACCAACCACATTATCAGCCACAATTTCATCAACAATTGAAACCACATTATCACATACATTATCAGTCATATAGTTACTATTATGCTCATCCAATATAGAGGTTTGATCAAGATTATATGGTAATACATCATCTACATAGACATCAATTACACCATGTGGTAGACAAATATTAACCATATCTCTTATACTAGCATCATCATAAACAAGTCTAACCCCATTATTTATATCTACTCCATCAGTTTTAAAATAAACACTTGATTGAGGATGGTAACTAAGTTCTGTAGCTAACTCATTAATAGCACCCATACAAATATAATCAGTGTCCAAACGTGGCTTATAATAAACTGTACCTCCTACATATTCACATAAAGTAGCATAGATGAACCTCCCACCATGGTGTACATTAAATTGAACAACAGTATTCATCTATAACAAATGAAACCATATGCAAAACAGAGCATAAGCAATAAACTTTTGAAGGAATGTTCTAAATTACAGAGCATGCATGTGGGGACAAAAGAGGACCAAAATTTAGTAAATAATGATTTTGTAAATCTTAAAACAAGAATCAGTAAAGAAAAAGACAAAACTGAACATTGAATAATACATTTGAACTCTAGAAATTAGAAGTAAAAGTACAATACGAAAATAAACCCAAAAAAGAAAACATCAAAATCAAAAAAGGGGACAGGAAGGGACCATAATATGGGACATACCTGTCGACTGTTACTTGATGTCGAACCAAACGACTTCTAACCAACGTGTATCACACCAATATTCACCAAATAATCGATTTTGTTAGCTTTTCAAATTGATCGATCGAACTTGGTACTCAATTTTTGCTGGGTTTTTCAATTCATCGATCACTTTCAAAGGGTTGGGTTGGGTTAGGTTGAGTTAAGGCTCGATTGAACGATTGTCTAGAACAAATTTGAACAAATGACGATTGAAATCCTCCTAAATACACATGTGGGTCATACACAGGTAATCTGGTGGGAGAATTTCCCCCCATATCCATGTAATGTTGGCCACATGGACATATCTGTGCCACATTAGATTTTTTTTACACGTAAGCAGTTTATTTGGCCAATTTCGTCTAAAGTCAAAATAGTTAACGGAAATACAAACGTTTTGTTAGTAAAATGTAGTTCAGTGAGTTGACTGTAACAAAAAAAGTTAAGTGTTCCAATTGTAAGTTGACGTATAGTGCAGTGACTTAGAAAACATTTAACCCTACCCATAACTGAATAACTTAAATAACTGTAACATTTTTCGTATGGACCAAAATTTGTATATAACTAAGTGCATGTTATAAAACTACACAATGACTAATTGTGATGCATGTTATAAACATTGAGAGAATGGCTGAATGTTACTTATATCCCTTCAAGTTATCACTTATTTTTAAAGTCGTTCTTAAAATTTATTTTTTACAAGTTAGGTCCTTAAAGTGATATTTTTTTGGCGTTTTTGTTCCTCATAACCGATTTAACCCCAACCCGGCCTATTTTGACCAAATTTTGACCCAACCCGACCTAATTTGACCCAACACTAATTTTAAAATATAATAATTTTTTTTAATATTTTAAAAAATAATAATTATTTTAAAATAGTTATTTTTAATATTTTAAAGGAAAATATTATTTTATTTAATATTTAAAAATAAAATATTTTTAAAATTATTATTATTTTAATATTTTACAAGAAAATATTAATTTAAAAAAATTAAATAAAATTTAATTTAATATTTTAAAATAAAATATTTTCTTAAAATAATTTGAAAATAATAATTTTTTAAAATATTCTTTTTAAAATAATTAATATTTTATATTTAAATCAAATATTATTTTAAAAGTTTTAAAAAGAATTATTATTTTAAGGAAAAATATTAGAAAATTATTTTTTCAAAAATGAGTAAAGTTTCATAAAATATAGATTCAAAAAAGTAAAGTTAAATTTTTTAAATATTACTTATTTTTATGAAAATTTACACATCTTTAAAAATTATTTTGTTTTATTTTAATAAAGTTTTATTTTTTGAATAAATATTTTATAAAGCTTTACTCATTTTTTTAATTATTGAAAATTTTCAATTTTTTTTCTGAAAATAATAAATATTTTTATAACTTTCTAATTTATTTTTTAAAGAAAATGGAATCAATTTTTTATTTATATTTTACTATTTTTTTTAATTTCTATTTTTAGTTTTTGTTTTTAAAATTCTAATATTAAGAATACATATAATAATAGTAAAGATATTAAATTTTTTCTTCTGAAAATAAAGTTTTACATAAAAAAAAAAAAATGTACATCTTTTTAAAAATAAAGTTTTATTTTCTTATTTAATTTTTTGAGTCTATATTTTATGAAAATTTACTCATTTTGAAAAAAAAATTCTAATATTTTTCCTGAGAATAATAATAATTTTTATTTCTTTTGAAAATAATATTTTATTTTTAATATAACAAATAATTATTATTTTTAAATTAATATTTATTTTAAAATATTAATAATTATTATTATTTTGAAATTATTTTAAAAATATTTTATTTTGAAATATTAAATATAATTATTATTTATAAAAATATTTTATTTTTAAATATTAAAAATAATAATTATTTTATTTAAAATATTAAATATAATTATTATTTTAAATTTTTTTAAAAACAATATTTTATTGAAAATATTTAAATTAACTATTTTAAAATAATTATTTTGTTTTAAAATATTAAAAATAATTAGTATTTAAAAAAATAATTTATTTTAAAATTTTTAATATAATTATTATTTGAAAATTATTTTTAAAATAATTATTATATTTTAAAATATATTAAAAATAATTCTTATATTTTATAATATTAAAAATTAGTTGTTCGGTCAAATTGAGTCGGGTTGGGTCAAAATAGGTCGGGTTGGAGTTAAATTGGGTAGGAGGAATGGAAACGTCAGAAAAATGCCACTTTAAGGACTTAACTGACGAAAAATAAAATTTAGGGACGACTTTGAAAGAGAGTGACAACTTTGACCGACGACATAAGTGCTATTCAGCTTTGAGAGAATTGTATTGAATAATATATTTTTAAAAGCTGAACAATGACTAATTGTGATGAATAAATCTACACAATAACTAATTGTGATGCATGTTATAAACATTGAGAGAATTGTATTAAATAATATATGTTTAAAAAGAGAGAATGGGTCTTTATATAGACACAAAAATTTGGAGGCGTATATATAGCTAGTATGATAGTAATAACGACTACGATGATAATAATAACTAATAATAATATATTGTAAAAAGTTGATTTAAAAAATTGTAAGCTGCATATATAGTATGTTGAGAAAGTACAGATGTGCTTGGAACTTGAAAGTTCTGTACAAGAAAAATATGAATAAATGTTTTTAATGAACATGAATACCCCAAGTGATTAGTAAAAATCAATCTGGTTAAAAATGTTCCAATAATTTTTTATTTTATTTTATATTTCCTTCTGTTTCTTTCTTTTTCCCGAGTTTTTCAAATTTTAAATATACTTAGACCTAAATGACAAGCAAAAACCTTTAACGAGAATTTTCAAAAGAAGGGTTTTTTTATTTCTTGATGATGAATTTATCCTTATGACAAGAACACAAAAATTAGTCAATTCAATATTATGGAGCCAATGTATACCATTCATAATATATTTCATCACTTTCCAGTCAATTTTATAAACGTCCATATTGTGCAATTCATCATATGAAAAACAGGTTAAGTGAATAAACAGGACCTGCATGTAGATATAAAACGAAGTTCAACATATAATAAGATGTTGACTAACAACTAATTGTGACTTGAATCAGTGCTCTTAAAAATTGACTCTTCAACAACTTTTTGGATTTATAAAGAATTTATTAAACACTAAAAGTCTTGCTTTATGAATTAAATTGAATTACAACATATTTTTCCACTTGCATCAAGTGGGTTTAATTTTGGCTCTTTATAAGTCCAACGTAAGTGGGGTCTCTAACTTGACAATGAGGATTCCTTAAGGATTACGTACGCATGTGTAAGGATCCTGTTTCCTAAACATGGTTAAATAATTAAATCACTTATCTAGTGGCTTGAAATCAAAAATCAAACGTTGCATCTCATTGATAAGAAAGGTCAAATGATCAAACGATATAGTTTCGAAACAATATTCCTTTTCCCCGCCCAAAATTCAGCAGTGCAGTTTTACGCCATTCCCAGCGACCAGCTTCCCACATCAGTGACGGATGGGCGTGTTACTATATATCTATACTTTGTGATTTTTATGGTGACAATGGATATAAGAGCTGAATTGATATTATATTAGTTTATAATTTGTTTGGATCGTATTGGTCAAATATGTTTGTGCATGGTTTGAATGGGTTATATTATGGAATGATTTCATCATGGGATATAAGTGGTTGATGTGTATTGATGGCCCATTTTAATTGATTTAATTGAGATTACCTGAAAATGTGCTATACCTTTTTTATTAGCCAAAGAAGTTTTACTGCAGGTTGAAGCATTACATATTATTCTAATGTGTTAACTTAATTTGCCACGTATTATAGTAATTGTATGGAAACTAATATAGCTAAGAAATATCTTTCTATATCTGTTTTGCTGCTATATTTAATTATGTTTTGCTTTGAAGACCAATTCAAATATGAATTGGAGTATTTTAAGGAGTTTAGATGGTGTTTAAAATCGAAGTAAAAGGTAACATGTTGATTTCTAAAACTTATCATTGATATTCCATTTCTTTAATATTAGCCTGATTATCTTTCAATTAATATATCTTTGGAATATATATATATATAGCAAGTATTTGCTATGGAGGGAAATTGGGCAAATAAAATAATAGCCGTCCGTTCCATAAATGAAGGGCCAAGATTAAAAAAGTAAACTTCCCTTACACCAGTGCGTCTGGCGTACTCTGAAATTCCCATGACCCCGTACGCTAGTTTAAGTAGCGTACACCCAAAAAAAATTTCTTTTCCCAAACTGCCCCCAAGAGAACGCATCGTATAAATATTATTCCAATATCGACGATCTCGCTGAAGCGCATGATGCAATATTCTTCTTTGAAGTAGTATTATAGAAGGAATCAATTTCACCGGTCATATCAATCCAAATAAGGCAAACAATCCAATATTACATAGGAACTCATATCTTGGTTCGTAACACAAATAAGGCAAACAATCCAATACGAAATAAAATTATAGCAAATATCCTCCAAAAAAAAATATACAAACCTTATATTTATACTGTAGTTATTCCTTTTAATTTTTTTTAAATATCCTTCAAACAAAAATTAAGAAAGAAAACAGGTTGATTAATCAAGCAAGGCTTTGCAGGTCAAAATCAACCTCGTAAGTTTTCAATTATGGCTGAAGATATGTTTAATTCAAGTTCTTCAAATTCTTCTAATGATAATATTGACATGAATAATATTGGTGTTCATAACACGAACCAATCGCATATAGACGTTTCAAAAAGTCCATATGAGGGTCAGATTTTTTCTACTGTCCAAGAGGCGGAAGAATTTTATAGAAGATATGCACGTAGTTGTGGATTTGAAATAAAAATTGGGGCAACTCATAAATATGCTCACTCCAACAATTTGTCCAACCGACTTTTTACATGTAAGAAAGCTAGAAAACCAATTGAAAGAAAGTAACAAGACGTTGATGAAGTTGGTGGTAGTAAGGTCAAAAGAAAAAGGGATTCTATAGGTCGGACGTTGTGCAAAGCTAGAATGTTTGTTGTTCACCTGAAGAATGAAGATACATGGAAAGTTTCAAAAATTGAGCTTTCTCACAATCATGATTTGGTGACTCCGAGCAAGAATAATTTCATTCAAACACAGAAAAATATTACTCATGTTGCCCAAAGTTTAATCGGAACTTTCACAAGGGCTGGAGTTGGGCCAAGTAAGATGATGAATGTATTTAGTGAAATTGGAGGAGGGGTGGAAAATATCGGTTTCAGTGATAAGGATATTCGGAATGTTGTACGAGATATAAGACGTGACACAATAGATTCAAACGATGCCCAAGCAGCATTGAAGTACTTGAAAAAACTGTCGGCGGAAAATCTTCTATTTTTTTACGATATGAAATTTGATGAAGATAATCGCATAGAATGCATCTTGTGGATAGATTATCGATCAATGATAGCTTACAAAAATTTTGGGGATGTAGTGACATTTGATACTACTTATCGAACGAATAAGTATTCTATGCCGTTTATTCCGTTCACGGGGGTAAATCATCATTATCACTCCATCTTGTTTGGTTTTGCCTTCGATTCAAGGCGAAGCAGAGAGGATACTTTTGTATGGGTTTTTGAAAGTTGGCTTCAAGCGATGAACAACAAGGCACCGGTTACCATTATCACTGATCAGGACAAAGCTATGAGCAATGCGATTGCTAAGGTTATGCCAGAAACATACCATGCTCTTTGCACATGGCATATTAGCAATAAATTTCCAGAGAAATTACATACATTGTATGAACAGTACCCAACATTTAAACATGATTTTAACTGCCGTATGTATAAATCTTTGACAGTTGCAAATTTTGAGGAGTGATGGAAAAAGTTGATGATAGATTACGAACTGCATGACCATGATTGGCTCCAATCACTTTATGAGGTTAAGCACAAATGGATCAAGGCGTACACAAAGAATTTTTTTTGCAGCAGGAATGACGACTACATCCAGGAGTGAAGGAATGAACAGTTTGTTCGATGAATATGTGAATGCGACAACGAGTATCAAGGAATTTATCGTAAATACAGAAAAAGCACTTGAGAAGCAGGTCATGAGAGAGAGAAAAGCTGACTATATAACTTGTCATCGGACCCGAAATATGACTCTTGAATCACCATTGGAAACACATGGAGCAAATATTTATACAAAGGAGATGTTCAGACGCTTTCAGATTGAGATAATAAAATCTCATAAGTACGTAATGCAGAAGCTTCAACATATGACAACATCGGATACAAAGTCGTATGCATTGTGCAAGGCAAGCGACAACGAAGAATCAAATAGGTACGTGACTGTTGTTATTAATGTTCAAATTGGAGATATAAATTGCAATTGTAAAAATTTGAACATTCTGGTATGCTTTGTAAACACATTATAAGGCATATGATTGCAAAAAGTACACAAAAGATACTTGATAAATACATTTTAAGGCGATGATGTAGAGATGGAATAAAGTGAACGCTGAATTACCAAAGATTTTGACTGAAATGTCCAACTACGAGGAATCTCAAACGATGCGTTACAATTATTTGGTGACGTTGCTCTTGCGATTAGCTTCTACAGGATCATGCTCAATTAATGGTTTTAAGCATGTCGTACAATTGTGCATTGACAATCAACCCATTGTTGAGAAATTTGACCCTGATGAAAATAGCGTAAAAGAGGTTCCTGATAGTTGAGAAGATGATTATCAGCCCGTTGAAGATGAGCCGTTATTGGATCCTATTTGTTCGCAAACAAAGGGGAGGAAAAAAGCAACAAGAATAAAGAGTGGGATCGAAGAAACTGCAAATCGTAAACAATTGAGAAAGTGTGCAATATGCAATATGATGACCAATCATGATAAGCGGAACCACTACAAAATTTTGGGTCAAGAAAAACCACGTGTTTGAAGTTATCTTAATATGTGGTTTAATGATTATGTAATGGGAAACTATTTACTTTTGGTTATATATTTAGATTAAGCAGCATGCTTTTTATTTGCTTGCAATCTGTTTATTATCTTAATATGTGATTTTGATGCATGGTGGTTATATGGCCCAATTATAATTATATTAAGTTTTAAATAACATATTCATTAGGAATTTAAAAAAAAAATCACTACTTAGAACTCCCCAAGTAAAAATATTTAGTCGAAATTATCAAGTAGAAATATTCATATTGATAGTAAACTATAAACATGAACTTGTGCCATACGGAAAAGAGGGGAAAAAATAAAACAGTAATGGATTGGGTAAAACATATGTGCCATCTTTTCAGTCAAAACTGTACACACGCCAAATGAGCTTTCTGGGAGAAGCTAAGCTGACCCAAGCGCGCAATTCCGTAGGCACTAAAGGAAGCTGACCCATGCTCCCAATTCCGTAGCTTCATGATTTTCGTAATTCAACAGGCTTGGTCTTCATGATTTTGGCCACTTTGCTTCTGGAATGTACTTGCAGAGTTGTATAGCTGCCCAAAAAATTTGAGATGCCCAGGTCCCTGCATTAGAGAATCATGATGAGACATATTAGACTCACAAGCATCACAAAGCAAAAGTGAACTAATAAAGCAAAAGCAGCTTCAAACAAAAAAATAGAAAAACATTAATAAATACAAAATACATTTTCTCAAAAGATATAACACTGTTTTCTTTCTGGTGGTCAGAAGAATTGAGTTACCATCATTACTAAATTTAATATCACAGACCTCAGCCATGTCTCCACCAACTAAAAATGTCTCAAATGGTCCCTGCAAATGGTCAATAGAATCAAACTCAGGCCCGAACTAGAATCAAACCTTGTCATATGATCGTGAATCAAACAATTTAATAGCTGTCATAATTAAATCAACGTATTACAAAAGTTAGTCAAATATATTTTTCAGGAATGTTCCTAGCTTTACACATCCTAAGCTCATGTGCTATTCTAAATCTAAAATTATAAGCCTCGTTAAGAGTCCACCTCGGTTCATCCATTATGTTTATACGGTGCAAAAAGAAATCCACGTACTTCACAACATATATGCCACAATCGTCTGCGTTCCATTGTTTTGGTCTATTCACACAGACTTCAACTTTCGGCTTCGATTTTGGCCACTTTGCTGTAGGATTTGCCTGACGAAGCAGCAAAGGAATTAACTCCACCTATAAATCATAAACCCATTACTTATAAGTCCGAATTAGAAGAAATTGTATGTCTGTGTAATGACATTAAAAACAAAAAATATATTTTTGAACTCACCACAACCGCAAAGAAGTTTTGGTATATTTATGACAATGACATTAATGGTTTGTCATCATAAAGTGGGTCAAGTAGCATTACTTTCCACTTGTTGACACTCCAAATAAACAAGCAAAAATGACTGTTGGTTTCGTTGAAGACTGGAACGAATATGTATAGACCTTCTGGATGGCTATGAGGAAAGTCTGATGGGTCGTGAGTTGGACTAAACCAATGCTGATTTAGCCAATTGATTTTTTCCATCTTTAAGTACTTGAAAAAGTGAGTGTGCTTTGTTCCCTCCATCCTTCTAGCTGGCACTTTCTTACTATGTCGAGTAGAAGGGCCAACGCTAGGCTGAGCCTCTACAACTGTAGGTTGGGATCCTGTCATGTCAATCTCCATCTGCCCAACTTGAGGTTGCGTTGGATGTGGATTGAATGGAACCCCTCTATAGTCATTCATCAACGGCTGGTATAATGTATTGAACCATGTGTCATACATGGTTCTTAACTCAGGTGGATGTTCAATTGATAACATCTTTTCAAATATAGCTTTTGCACTCTCAATCTACAATTAAATAAAAAAATTATATTAATAAAACAAGATAATCAGTTTTAATAAAACAAAAACATTAACAAATTTTATAAATTGAATAACTTACAGTGTTTACAGCCAAATATTGGTCAATGAATACCCGTGGCTCATAATCTTCCCCTTGACGCCTAAAGGGTCGAGTATGGTGTATCCGTCGTCGAGTAATTTCTCTATACCACGTCATATAATCCTCGGTAGATATATGTTGCAAAGCCTCCAACACTTGTCCTTCTAAACTCTCCATATATGCATCCCACAAGCGAATATAGTTGGCCCTATTATTTTCAAAATTTATTCTCTGAAATAATTTATGTTCCTTCCGCAATTCCACCATATTTTCAGTATTAGATGGATACGACTGCAAATATCCAAATTATCTCATAAATCTGTCAGGCATTTGGAACTCAACAATGTCGTAATGTATCAATGGTATACGAGCAGCTCCACCTAACCTTGCCTCAAAAAAATCCCAAGACAAACATCTATCAAATAACTGATATGGACGCCACACCCCATCTGTTTCCAACATATTATCAAACTCTCCTCGGTAAAATAGAAGATGGTGATGTGGATTTTAAAAAGTACCGATATTGTTTTGAATTAGGATCAAAAGAGGAGTATGCCCAGAATAATGCCCTAGGTATCAACTTCTGGGACATAGGCTTAGGGGTAGGACGACCAATGTTGAACCGTTCATGAGCCCACATCATAAGAAGGGTTGCACAACCTGCGAATTTTTTCGTTGTTTTGCTAGTAGCCTCATGCAAACCCCTATACAGATGCCCTAAAACTGCCGCCCCCCAAGCATATGTAACTACGTCTTCCAATCTTTCCAATAGCAACAAATATCTAGGATGCACAACATTTTTAAGCTTGGATGGAAACAAAATAGCGCCACACAAGTACAACAGATATGCCTTGGTGTGTTTTACGACATCATCTTGAGTAGCATCACCAGGTAATTGACCATATCTCTGTCTTAACCATGGCAAACTTATGCCCCCCATTTTATAGCATTGTTCCCACTCATCTACTACAACTTGTTGCCCAAAAACCCTTATAAAATAGGTTTTGGGATTTTCTAATTCTCCGCAAGTCAAAGGTTTTCCTAAAACAGGCAACCCAAATAAAAATCCCACATCCTCTAAAGAAATGCTAATCTCTCCACAATTTAAGTGAAACGTATTTGTTTCACTTCTCCAACGTTCAACTAGAAGTACGTCTGAAGAGATCATGATCTTTGACACTATAGATTGATGACAAAATACACCAAAACCTACTTGTTCCAGCAAATATACTTGTTGTTCAGTCAAGTTCCATTTAGTTAATTTTGCAAACATTTGACACATTTCTAACACACCCCTATCCTACACGTCCAACAACATGAAAACATAAATCATCACAACATGAATATTTCTAACAAATGTTTAACAAAATGAAAGTCTCTAAACATTAATAAACTTACAATATTTTGCCATAAGTCCGACGATACGTGATTTTCTTGGTCCCATAACACAATAGGATTAGCAGGTCCGGGATTAATATCCATATGTTTCCTACACATTCATCAAAATGTCTGAGTATTAAATAATTTATAAAAATTCCCATCCAAAATGGATATGAGCAACATGAAAAAATATAACCAAGCAGTGAGAATACAATGGCATTGAAGTGGCTGAATGCTTTTGGACGCTTCAATAGGTTGGCTGCGAAGCTATGAAAACAAGTTTTTATATTCAATATTTGTGGGAAGTTGTTCTGCATAGTTAATTGTCAAAAACTGTTTCTGTCGGAGAACATTTAACCTATGAATTATTGTTTGAAGTAAAAGAAATGAATAGCCTACCATATAATTCAATTTTGGATCTGTCGGTTGTATTTCTCATTTATATTTGTCTTCTTGTTACTTGTTTAAACAACTAGGCTAGTTATTGCAGACCACTCTTGATGTGCTAATGAGTCGCGTCTTATTTTGAACACGTGGTGTATTTGTGCATGCCAGGACAAGGAAGGTATCCCTCCGGACCAGCAGAGACTGATTTTTGCTGGCAAGCAGTTGGAAGATGGCCGAACTCTTGCAGATTACAACATCCAGAAAGAGTCAACAGTGCACTTAGTTCTGAGACTTAGAGGAGAAACTATGATCAAGGTGAAGACTCTCACTGGAAAGGAAATTGAAATTGATATTGAACCAACTGATACCATTGACCGGATTAAGGAACGGGTAGAGGAGAAGGAAGGAATACCTCCAGTGCAGCAAAGGTTATTTCCTCTTATTTCCATTAATCTTTTTTATTTAGAAGATAGTGACTGTAGTTTCCAGTTCAAAATTTATCTTTTCAACTTCTTAATTTCATATTTTGGAAATCCCAATTTGATTTGTCCAATCTACAAATTTAAAGGAGATGCAGCCTATAGAATTTAGATTTTCTTTTGCTTCATGGTCTATGCTAGTTTGATGGCCTTGTGTTTGTATGTGACTTTTAAACCTGCTATATTCTTCTTCATTCATCTATTAAAACAAAATTTAATTCGTCAAGGATCTCTTCAGATGTAGTGCCAAAAAAGCAAAACAAACTAGTGGTTACTAACTACTATGAACTTCCAGCCAAACTCCAGCACCATTAAACTTTCAAAGATCAAAACAACACAAAATGAAGAAATTGTATTCAAGAAATATACAAAATCAAAAATACCTGGTCAATCGATCAGAAATCGCAACAGGGTTTTGGGGATTTGACAGATGAATCGCAGCAGGCTCGCAATCTGAATAAAATCGCAGCGGGGTTTGATTTTAAGGGTTTGCTCGAAATCGAAATCGAAATCGAAATCGCAGCAGTTTGTAGGAATCGAAATCGCAGCAAAATGTAGGTTTAGGAACTGAAATCGCACAGCAGGGGTTCGAAATGGGCGATGGGTTTGAATGGCGTACGCTGAAATGGGGCAGAGCGATGGGTTTGAATGGCGTACGCTGAAATGGGGCATAACTATCGCAGGGGTTCGAAATGGGGCAGAATTTGAAATCATATAAGAGTACGCCACTTGAAGTAGCGTAAGTGAGGGTAAATTAGTCTCTAAATTTGATATACAAAGTACGCCAGACGCACTGGCGTAAGGGAAGTTTACTTTTTTAATCTTGGCCCTTCATTTATGGAACGGACGGCAATTATTCTATTTGCCCAATTTCCCTCCATAGCAAATACTTGCTATAGATCATATCCCTATATATATATATATATATATATATATATATATATATAGTTACCAATTCAAAATTGATTTGGAGATTATCAAGGAGTTGGTTTTATTAAGGAATTTGATATAATTCGAATTTGAGTTTTGTAACAGGTTTCTGTTGTAAAAGGAGATATTATTTGATTTATTTGACTTTTTTAATTCAGCAAATATTATATGTTTATCTATATCATGCTGAGTATTATCTATCTAATATTTGTTAGCCATTTCAAAGAGCTGATATCTCTATCTTATTGTTTAAAGACTTAGTCACGCATGCTAACAGATTACTAGCCGTTGTTTCTTTCTATAAATAGTCTTCATGCTCGGCAAATGAGGTACAAGACTGGAGAGCTGAAAATCATAAGAATACTGTTCCTGGAAGTTATCTGAGATATATTCAAGTTATTATATCACTTTTTAGGTGTCAGTTAACAACATAGTTCTTTGTAATCTATCTCCTAATATCTATTGTAAACAAAGTATACGTCTAGGTTGGCTTGAGAGATTTGTTATTGTAATATTCAGCCTGTTCAACGAAGGTATCAAAGTCTCAGAAATGAGAGGTGTTGCAAAAGTGTAAAGGGGGGCAGAGGTGTCCAATCGATCGTCGTTGTAGCATGGAGTTTTATTTTCTTTGTAATTGCTGAATATTATTTTAATAAAGTGAGTCTCCAATACCTTTTGGTATTGGACGTAGATTAGGCCACTAGAGTAGAGGATAAGGGCTGAACCACGAAAAAATCTTGGTGTGATTTACCGTTCTTTTGTTTTCTGTTATATTATGTAGCTTCTGGTTGAACTCGTGGTCAAAATTATACTAAAACAGATAGGTATTAGCTGTCCGATTATAACAAACGAAGAATATATACTAATACAAACATGTATTAGCTGTCTGATTATAACAGACAAAGAACATATACTAATACGGACAGGGTTAGCTTGTCCGATTATAGTATGCAGTAGTAAACTTCAAAAATTTACCACTGTAGATCACTTTTGAGTATTTACACATATTCACCCCCTCTAGGTGTGCTTAATTACAGAATTATATTTGGTATCAGAGCAAGGCTCTACTAATATTGATCTTTGCAGATCGTAGGGAAAGATCCTATGGCACACCTCAATTTTCAAGAAGGTCAATCCAAAAGCCGGCCACCTCTGTTGCTCGGAAGTGAAAACTTCAACTTTTGGAAGTTTAAAATGATGATCTATCTTAAACGAGAGCTATGAAAATGGTGGGTTGTTGAAAATGGACCTGTCATTCTAAGACACGATAATGGGAAACCAAAGACTCTCATGAAAATGGATCCATATGAATCATACATGGTATCCTATGACTCCAAAGCCATGAACACACTACTAAGTGGTATGATTCAAGCTGAAATTGACAAAGTTTTTGCATGCACTATTGCAAAAGAAATATGGGATATAATCATCATGAGCCACGAGGGATTACTAAGGTAAAAGAAGTCAAACTAAGTATGTTAATGCAAGAATATGAGCTTTTCAAGTTAGAGAAGAATGAATCTATCAAAGAAGCTAAAGCTAGATTACTCACTCTTATGAACTCTCTAAGTATGCTCGGCCGAAAAATTGATCAAAGGGAGATAAATAGAAAGATACTTAGAGTCATGCCCAAATGGTTCGCACCAAAAATTAAAACTCTTCAAGACTCAACTAAAATCACTACTATGGAAACTTTCACTTTATTTAGCTCTTCAAGCTGAAGGTGATCGATGATGAAAATTCCGATGAAGACATAGCTATGATGTCTCAAAAATTGAGAGATATGATTAGAAAGAAGAATAAATTAAAGTTCCAAGGCAATACATTCAACAACAAGAAAGACGTCAAGCAAAAGCCACAAGAGGATACCTGTTTTGAATATGGAAGACCCGAACATTTTAAGAGAGAATGTTTCCAATTAAAAAGGAAGAACAAAGCAAACAATTCAAAAAGAAAGGCATTAATGACATGGAGCGATGATGAGACCGATCATGAAGAGCAAGAAGATGAAACTGCTCAACCGTGTTTCACTGGATTAAGCAATCAGGAATCATCAGAGGTAAACTCTAAACATGGTGATATTATTATTTCTGATTATTTATTTTTAAAGAATAAAAATATTCGTATTAAAGAGAAAAATGCTCATTTAAAAAATTGGATAAATGATTTAATGAAAGAGGTAGAAACATTAATTGAAGAAAAACAAGAAATAGTTAAAGATTGCACATAGGAAAAATCACCTTTACCCCATTGTGGTTGTCGTGTTTTAAGCAATTAGCCACTATGCTTTAAAAATATTCAATTGATCCACTGTGATTTTTAAAAATGTACAATCAAGCCATTCCATCCAATTTGACTAACAGACGTCTAAAAATATCCTACGTGACTTTTTGAAAAAAAATAAATATTATGTGTATTTGTTGACTGGGCGGGAGGAATCTTGGTTATCCTACGTGGCTTTTTTCTTTTCCTTTTATCTCTTTTTCAAATAATACAAATAATATATTAAAATTTTTGTATCAATGAGATCTATTACAACATTATATTAATTTTTACAAAAATAAAAAATATTAATTACATGGCAAAAAATAATTAAAATAATAATAAAATTAAAATAAATATTTTAATTCATTTTCTTTATTTGTATTCTTTTTCTTATCTCTTTTCCTTTCTTTTAATAATTATTTTTATTTTAAAAATTAATACTAATATATATTTTAATGATATAAAAAAGGTAAGTACATAATTAACATAAAATAGAAAATTTGATACAATTAGCAAAAATTAGTTAAACAAATGACATAAAAATTAAAATTAATTATACAATCAAAACCTCATTATTTTTTTATAATTTTTTCTTTTCCTTTATCCCTTTTCCTTTCTTTTAATTATTTTAATTTTAAATAATACAAATAATCAAAATACCAAATCCTCTGTCTCATCATCCTCTGTCTCCTCCAACAAGATCCCAAATCCCCCAAATACCAAATCCCTCATTCAAATCCCCAAATCCAAAAGAATAGCCAAATGCTTTACACTTCCCTCTCCCCCTCATGTATCAAACCGACTGAAATCCTTTTCGACTGAAACCTTACACTTCTACTTCCTCTTCCTCATATCTTTGAACATAGTCGACTCCTCTCCCGACAAAGAAGAAATCAAAGCGACGCCTCTCGGTTTCTTTCTAATCTCAATCTTTTTATCCCCAAATTTTTTCTGACGTTCTTCCCAATTTCAAATCCACTCACACCTAAGATAAAGGAAGTTTAAAGATGGTGATGGTGGTGGTTGTGGTAATGAGGAAGTTTAACTATTATTTTAGAATCAATAACTTGTTTTATATGAATTTAAGTATTGTGGATATCAATTTTGGATGAGTAGTGTACCAGCAAAACTTAAAAAGTTTCAAATTGGCTTTGAATGATTTTTGGTGTTGTAGAGATGAAGTACAAGGGAAGCAGGAGAAGAGGGAAGAAAGCTTGGGTTTGTTGAAGAGAGGGAAGGAAGCTTGGGAGTGGAGAATTTTAGAGTGTGCCACCATTGTTGAAGGAGGATTTCTGATCTAGATATTATGTGTTTTCTGCATATTTCTTAATGTCTTGATTTGGATGTTTTCGTTTTTATGAATTTTCTATTTTCGGTGTCATTGCCGGTGGTTTACATTGAAAATCATTTGCAATTTAGCTAATCTTAAGATCTGGTTGTATTTTCAATTTTGGTGAGGAAGAAGATGAATAATAGGGTTTGAGTTTGGTTATTTTTTCTTTTCTTTTCTTTTCTTTATCTTTCTACCAGGAAGAAGATAAATAGTAGGATAAATAATGTTTTATTTATTTATGTTTGTAATTTTCATTATTTCTTTTTTGTCTAAAAATTTCAAAAAAAAATAATTTGGTCTTATACCGTCAAATATAAAGTCAACATGTATTGTATATGGCAAAATTGTATTTTTATTTTAGGCTTATTTATTCATTTTGAAGGAGAAAGAAAATAGGAAATGAAAAAATTATTAAAAAATAAATTAAAATATTTATTTTAATTTTATTATTATTTTAATTATTTTTTGCCACATAATCAATGATTTTATTTTATTATTTTTTTGTGTTGCCACATCAGAAAATAATGATTATTTGATTTTTTTTTTCAATACCACGTGTGTAATTATTTGACGTCCGTCCAAGAAATTGGACGAAATTGCTTGATTAAACATTTTTAAAAAGTACAGTGGGCTAATTGAATATTTTAAAAGCACAGTGGCTAATTGCTTAAAATACTACAACCACAGTTGGGTAAAAGTGCTATTTCCCGATTGCACATCAAGTGAAGTATCTAAGTTAAATGCTAAAATTGATTATCTTGATAACTATAATAAAATTCTATATAATCGTCCAAACAAATTAAATGAAGAATTCAATGATCTTAAAAAGGGAAATGATGTTTTAAAAGAATGTATGAAAATGAGAGATACTTGTATTGATGCTTTTAATGATGGAAAAATATTAAACATGCAAAATAACAAAGAGGAAGAAATAATATCATTGAAAAAAGATCTTGCAAAATTTTTTCAAGGAGAAGAGAATTTAAATATAATGTTAGGCGCTCAAAGGTCAAGCCTAGATAAACAAGGAATTTGGTACAATCCTGTTAAGAACATAACAATCACTACTAATAAAATTAGAGTAATAAATAATAAACTAAGGAACAAGCCTCTTTATTGCTCACCTTTTGTCACTTGCAAAAATTGTGGTTTAAAAGGACATTTTGATACAAACTGTAATAAAATTAAAATAAAACAAGTTTGGGTAAAGAAAGGAGATTTAATTGCTACTAATAATACCAGACCCAAACAGATTTGGGTACTAAAACGATGAACTACTTCTTTGTTTTTTTAGGTGTGTTTAAAAGCTAAAGTACCATCACATAAATGGGTGCTAGACAATGAATGTTCTAGACACATGACGGGTGGTAGTACTAAATTCATCTCACTAGCTACTAAGAAGGGAGGAACTGTTATCTTTGGAGATGACACCACATGCCAAATCATCGGTAAAGGTAAAGTTGGAAATGGTAAGATTTTCATTGATAATGTTTATCATGTTGTAAAATATAATTTAATTAGTGTAAGTCAACTAATGGATAGTGGACATAAAGTAATTTTTGAAAAAGATAAATGTGCTATTATTCATGCTTCTCACAATGTTCCTTTAATTGCTCAAAGAGAAGGTAATATTTATACAATTAATTTTGAAAATCAAAATGAAGATATTTGCTTAACTGCCATTCAAGATCAAATTATTCTATGGCATATAAGGTTAGGACATGTGCATATGGAGTTTATTAACAAGTTAGCTACCAATAACCTTATCAAAGGCCAAAACTAAAATATGAGAAGACAAGTATTTATAATGCATGTCAGTTAGGTAAACAAGCAAGAAATTCCTTTACAAGCAAAAATCAGGTATCAACTTCTTTACTTCTTCAATTATTGTATCTTGATTTATTTGGACCCGAGAGATATGCTAGTTTAGGAAATACTCATTATTCTTTTGTTATTGTTGATGATTTTTCAAGATTTACATGAGTTTTATTTTTGAAAACTAAATATCAAGCTTTTGCAGGATTTGAAAAGCTTATAAAGAATGTTGAAACAAAACACAACCTCAAGTTAATTGGTATACGAAGTGACCATGGTGGGGAATTTGGAAAAGATTTTATACCATATATTGTAGTGAGAAAGGTGTTACACATGAGTTTTCTGCACCAAGAACACCTCAATAAAATGGTGTGGTGGAATGCAAAAATCGTACCCTCCAAGAAACTGTAAAAACTTTACTTCAAGCTAAAAATGTAACTTCGTATTTTCGAATTTTAACATAGCGTTTGTACGGGAAATTGGGGTGAAAAGCGAAATCGAAATTTCGATATGAGAAAGTCAATATTTTGACTAAATGTAAATGTTAGAAAGCTTGTAACGCCCAAGAAAATTGGATTTTTATGACAATTAAATTTTTATTTGATTATGTTAATTAAATGAATTTAATTGATTATTATGTGAGTAAGTTATGTGAAGGTCGTTTTATGACCTAGAATGTGCTAACATGGTTAGTATTCTGGCTACGTGTTAGAAATAATTGTTTGGAATTTTCAAGATGAAAATAATTGTTTTTCGAGAATTTCCGTATAAACACTATTCATCCGTTTCTGTTCGAGGAATTATTTTGAAATTCTGAGAAACGAGTAATGATAGAATATTGAGATTAGATGGAATATCTGATAATATTTCATTTATGGCAAATGCAGTTTTCGCCTGCGAACTTAAAACCTAAGGGTTGAGTATATTGATTTCCGAGAAGGAAATAATATGCGTAGAAGGAATGGCGTTAGGGTTAATACGAGTATTATATAATCATGGTACTTTTTAGTATATGTATTATACGTTGGATAAATACGAAGTACAATACGATTATTGTACGTAGGATATACGAAGGAAATACGGGAATTGTACGTGTGAAATACGATGTGTATTATAGAATTAACCTAAGTCTCAATGATTAATTCATTGGACTTAGATTATGTTTGGTCCAATGATTTAATGACCAAGCCCAAGGAGTTTAATGGGTTAAGCCCAAGTCTAGGCCCAATGCTTAATTGGTTAAGTCCAATTCATTTAAAACCAAGTGGAATTGAGCAAGGTGGGTTCTTAGAATGGGTAGAACCCATGGGGCAACCCATGTGATGTCACATAAAGGTGGTGGGTCAGCCACTTTGTGTGGTAGCCAAGAATAATGCTTGGTCACCAAGCATTTTACTTGGTGACCAAGTGTGAATAGTAAGGAGGTTAGTGAGTATTGTCCAAATTGTCCTCCATCCTCATTTCTATAAATAGGAAGCTAGGTTGGTTCATTTTGGAGTTTTGAAATTGTCAACCTAGATTATTGAGAGAGAAAAGAGAGCTATACATATAAATCCTACACTTTGGAAGCTTGATCATTAAGCTTTTCAAGAAAGTCTATAGAAGTCTTGAGGTATAATCCCTACCTTTTTCTTTCCATCTCTTTTTAATTTTCTTTTATATGGGAAAATCATAGAGGGGTGGTATATATCTTGTATAAGATATTAAAGATGGCTTATTATAGATTTAATCTCTATAAGTCATGAGGTTATAAGAATCATAAGGCTCAGAATAGTTTTGAACCATTGAAATATTGTTTGTTGAGATTAATCGTTTATAAACGATTGAGCTCCATCAATACGTTAGTTATGCATCTTGATTGGTTAGGGTGTTGATATGAAATCCATGAAGTATTTCATGTGATTTGGCTTAGAAAAGCAGCGATGTGAAGTTATGGCGAATTTTATTTTGAAATAGGCGTTAAAAGCGTTGAAAATGTTGAATTAGGATTAAGGGTCGAAAGTTGTCGTGAGACTTGAAAGCGTTGGTTTTCAATGTCAACACGTGAGATAAGGTGATTAAGAGTTGTGGGTTCGAGAATCGTCGAATTCGAGCTTAAAAGCGAAGAAAGCGAGCATTGAGCGCTCATTAACGTTTTCGAATGTATAGAAAATGAACTCAATGGTCAATTTTGAGTTAACGGATTCGAAAGTGTCGAATTCTAATATGAACACTTAGATTACGTCATTTGTGACGTGTAGGCTTTTGAAAGGACCAAATCGGGCTTAAAACGAAGATGTTACGACACCGGAAATCTCACAAAATTTTTGAAATTTTTGAGAAATTTGATATCTTGAAGTGCATATGGCCGCTGGAACATGGAGGGAATGCTCTTTGTAAGACCCGAATTTTTTAATAAAATGGAATTTTCTCTATTTATTATTTTGAAATAGTAAGGGTTGATTTGATTAATGTGGATAGTTATGGGTAAAATACGTAAATATTTCGAATAAGCAAGTTGTTATAAAATATTCATTATTGTCGGGAAATATTCGTTTGGTCGTGGAATATTCTTCTTTGTCGGGGAATATTCGATGACAACCAAGCACTAAACGACCTTGTGTGGGCCCATAACGGAAAGCAATTGGATGAAGAAAACGACAAGTATAAGTTGTTATAAATAACTGGCATGAGTTATTCAAGATTAATATCTGGTTGGAATACCCTAGTGGTTAAAACACGAGAATACGCGTTGTTGAGCAAGTAGCTGCAGTATAGCACCAATTATTGATTCTTACGTAAGAAGGCACTACTCAATAATTGTTACAATAATTACTATTCAAGATTTTATTTTATTGATTCAATAATTCTTTGCATTGATATTTTATATTCTTGTTGTTTCAATAAATTGTCATTACACAAGTATTTTCCATTATCGAGCAATAGTTCATATTATCCGAATAATATTATTGGATAACATTATTGGCAATGTCTAGAAAGTTACGTTCAAGGAGAGGTTTGGTCACCTAATTGCGAGCGAAGAAGGAGAGATCCTTATTGGAAGCCCCCTCTTTCTGGGAACTACTTGGTCACAAGATCTTGTGATTCTGTAATATTATTTGTGAATAATTAATTAATGATTTATATGATGAGGAAAATATTGATTTTATGTGGATATAGATGGAAAAATTTTAATGTGACAATTGTTGAAAATTAATATTTTATCTTTTCTAATAAAATAATTCATTTAAATATATTATTTTAATAATATATTAACGGTGATATTTTATAATGAATGTGCGATATATGAATAAATGAGGAGGAAGAGTATTTTGTTGGATTAAATGTTTAACACATGTTTTGTGTGTTGGTGGACCCATTTCTTGACTGAAATTTGATTATAGCTTGTAAAATCACCCGTTTGTGAATTTCGGTCAATTTCTGTTTGGAATTTGGAAAAACTTTCTTCTGCAAAGTTGTAGAGAATTTAATTTCCTATAAAAACCCGTGAGATTCAAATTTTCTGATAAAAGGGCTATTTGTTATGAATTATTGAAGTTTCGGAGTTCCGAAATAATTGATTTTTGGGAGTTTTAATTAATTATTTTGAGAAAAACGTTTTTGGTGAGTTTGTGAACCTCATTTAACATGTGCTATGGCTGAAATCAGATTTCAAAGGTGGGCTAAGGAATTTTGTTTATAAATAATATTATTATATTCAATTTTCTACTTTGGTGTTCTAAGCATTTTCCTATAAATAGGGAGCTTAGGTTAGAATTGAAAATCATACCAGAAACTGAAGTTTTCTCTCTATTTCTCTCTCGATATTTTGAGCGTATTCTTGTGAGTATACTTTGAGTGTTGATATACGGTGCAAGTTCAAGTCATAGCTTTATATCAGGTGTTTCAACTAGAAATCTTGTCTTTCGAGGTAAGGATGTTATTTTATTCGAAAATGATATTATTTCTTCAATATCATTATCTTAGAAATATTGGTTGGAAATTTTATCAAATTTAGAACTTTTTCATGTGAATTCTTATGTCGGAGTTACTATTCATGAGTTACTATTCACGAGTACTATTCACGAAGCGTGAAGATGTTTTTTTGTGAAATTTCTATCTTTTGGTGTCTGAGTTACTATTCACGTATCAAGACTATTCTTTGAAAAATGAAATTTCTTCTTTTTATCCAAAATATCTATACGGATACTAGCTTTGATTGTATCCATGTTTTGATCATTCTTGAATTTTACTCCTCAATTTGATTACTTATGAAGTATTTTTGAACTTGGATTGTTGAAAATACTGAATCCTTAATATTTGTTCTTTTGTTTCACCGGATTTGTTTCCTTTAAAATATTTTTCATCATCCTCGGTCCTAAATGATGATATTCTTGAATATCTTTGGCCCGTAGTGCAAAGATGAATGATTTCTTGATGAATATCTTTGGCCCGTAGTGCAAAGATGAGCAGTGTTGAGATGAATTTATTGATCGATTAATATCTTTGGTCAAGTAGTGCAAAAGATGAAGCAGTGTTTAGATGAACATGATTAATCGGTGAATATCTTTGGCTGTAGTGTGCAAAGATGAATATTTGATTTGAGATGAATATTGATTGATGTTACGAGAGATAAAATATTGATGATGGACTATTAAATTCATAGATTATAGTAGATTTCATTCTCTACGTAACTCTTCTATGAATTATTATTTCCATTGCGAATATTGATCCGAAACTTGTTGTCTATTGTATTCTATCGATTTTTCCTGTTGAAGACTAACGATAATTTGTTGTACATTATCTTAGTCATAACATTCTTTACTGGGCTAGTTGAGCTCACCCTTTTCCTTGTTGTTCCATTTTTCTTCTCAGGAAGCGAGATTATAGCAGGAACTAGTCGGGGTGTGGAGTGATGGTTCTAGATAGTTGTTTTTAGTAGTCTTCACTATTCGTAAAATAGTGTATCAATAATGAGGATTTATTTGGGTATGTATATTATGCAGAAGACAATAATTGTATTTAAACTCACATTATATATGTTGTCGTATTTTGCACGACAAATGTATTAATAAAGTTTTAGTTATTTCGTACCATGTATTTGGCGACTTCGAATGGGTTGGATGGAATGGACCTATTTTGGGGCGTCACGGTTTGGTATCGAGCTTAGGGATATGATCTCCTGGCGGAGATCGGGGAATAGAACTAGGAGGGAGAGAGGCGAGTAAATCCTTCGCTAAAGTGTGTCCTACCTAAGCTTATTTGTTAGTTGGTCAAGATATAGGGATATTATGTGATATATTGATTTCCTTAATTAACCCTTGTTTTATGGCATGATTTGAGAATGTCGATCGAGAATATTAATGATGGAGTAAATGAGACCGTGGAGATGTCTATACTTTACCAACGAGGAGAAGCGTAACAACAGTGGCAATGTACCTCCCGTGAACAAACAACCACCGAAGCGAGATGATGAACGAGGGGATGTTTAGAAGCTTTTTGAAGTTCATGCAAAAATCGACGAGAGAGACTCGTATTCAAAATACTGAGGAGGAAATGATAGCAATTCACGGGTGGTCACACGCCAAGCGAGTTCAAAGAGTTGGGACCACGTGAGTGCGGGGAAAGCGGATCCGATTAAAGCGGAGGCGTGGGTCAAACAAATTACCAAGATATTCGATGTCTTAGGATGCACGGAGGAACGAGAAAGTTCCATTCGCTACTTTTTATGTTCCGTAACAAAGCGATTCATCGGTGGGAATCGTGAAGCGTACCCATCCAGCTGCACTCAGCATGTCATGGGAGACGTTTCAGAAACAGTTCAATGACAAGTACTTCCCTGAAAGTATTCGTCATATGAAGGAAGTGGAGTTTATTAGACTGGAGCAGAATAACATGACGGTGTCCCAGTACGAGGCGAAGTTCGCAGAGTTATCCAGGTTTGCACCTCATTTGGTGGAGAATGAGGAACGTATGACGCGGATGTTTCTGAGAGGTTTGAAACCCTGCATACGTCAGTATCTCATTTCTCATAAATTTTCTCTCTATTCAGATGTTGTCAACAGGGCTCAGTTGTTAGAGCGAGATAACGAGTGCGTTCAACCGAGGGACCATAACCAGGATCATATCAAGATAAGCGACCATCGAATAACGATAACAAACGGAGAAAGAAGAATACGGACAAAGCGGTAACCACTCGGTGGTAATCATGGCCATGAAAATAGAAGAAGCGAAGTCGGGAGGAGATTTTAAAAAGAGGAGATTTAACAACGACCATGTGAAGGCAGCGGTCTTGGGTTGACAAGAATCGGTTCTGGTGGAGGAGAAACGACCACGGTCGTATATTCTAAATGCGGAAAGAGGGACATATCATCAAAGCGCCCACAACAATTTAAGGTATGCTATAATTGTGGAAAAAAAGGACATATCGCTCGAGATCAGACAAGATCAAAAACCAGTCAAGCGGGAATGGTGACTCAAAAGGATGTCCCAGAAAGGTCAAAGTCAAGCGGTTCTCGGAAGAGCGTTTGTCGTGACTTCCAATAAAATCGAGAACCCGAACGAAGTTAGCACGGGTTAGTTAATTATAAATTCTTGTGAAGTTTATACCTTACTTGATCTTTGGGCATACCCATTCATTTATCTCTCTTCTTCATGCGCCAACGTTTGAACTTGACTACGGAGAAATTAGACTTTGACCTATTTATGGAGACTCCGTTAAGAGAAACTTTCATTACATCCGTTGTTTAGAAATCTTGCTTGATTCAGTTGGCACTATCACATTACCTGTTAACCTTATTTCTATAGAGATATTTGCTTTTGATGTGATTTTAAGGTTAACTACTCATTATGCCGAAATTGATTACTTTCGTAAGGTTGTTAGTTTTCATATTCCTAAGCAACCTGTTATTCAAATTCAAGTAATCAAACCATTGTAGTCAAACATTTTCATATCAAGCCATGAAGTCCTTCGTTTATTATGGATGTCAAGTTTTCTTAGTCCATGTTATGGATTTGAATAAAGACACGTCAGATTTGAATAATATTCCTGTTGTTATTGATTTTTCCTGACGTATTTCCTGAAGAATTTCTTGGTTTACTCCCAAAGCCTGATATTAAATTTTGTATTTACTTTGAACCCGGTACAAAACTCATTTCTAAAATCTCATATCGAATGGCTCCTATTGAACTTCGTGAGTTAAAAATTCAACTATAGAATTTGGTACTGAGCCTTTATCCGGTGACTTCCTTTGTGGAATGCACGAAGCCGACTCTCCATAGGGGACACCATATTAGATGCGATAGTAAACCGACAGTGTCATTGTAACGTCTTATCCAAGGTTGGGATATGAGTCACAGATTGAGAACAACCTAAGTCGGTAATCGAAATACGTAGCTTTCTGAAGCTTAGTTGGTTATTATCGGAGATTCGTTGAAGGATATTCTCGAATCGCTATTCCATTAACGCATTGGTGACTCGTAGAGATACAAAATTCGAATGGAGCAAGGAATGTGGGAAGAGCTTCAAGAACTCAAGAGAGACTCATTTCAAAGACATGTTTCGACCATGCCATCCCGGAAAAGCGAACGTGGTAGCCGACGTGTTGAGTAGAAGATCGTATACAAATACGAGTACGATATTGTCAAAGACTAATTTCAGATAATTTACAAATAATAGAGATGGAGATGAAAACTCTAGGTACCCACGTGATGATATACGAGTATAATCAACTTTAATCGATAAAGTTAAAAGTCGCTCAAGCTACACACCGAGATGATAAATATGAAGAAGGAGTTCGCAAGAAGTTGTTATTTCAAAAGCGAGAATCGAGGAGGTGAGGAAAGCTCAAACCTTCGATTTATTAATCCATTTGAAATTCTCGATCGAATAGAGGCGTGGGCCTATAGACTCGCTTTTACCTCCAAGTATGACGCGTGTTCATAACGTTTTTAACGTATCGATGTTACGTAAATATGTGGACTAACCGAACCACGTCATTGAAGTTAGAACCGGACGAGATAGCCAAGACTTAACGCACGAGGAGGTACTGTCAAGATCTTGGATAGAAAGAACAAGTCCTATGTATCGAGGTTATACCACAAGTTAAAGTTTTGTGGAGAAACCATGCTATTGAGAAATTGACCTGGGAGTTGGAAACGGAAATGAAAGCGAGTTATTCTCATCTTTTTGAAACACCAGGTACGTACGTCAATTTCGAGGAGGAAATTTCATAAGGAGGGGAGGTTGTAAGACCCCGAATTTTTTTAATAAAATGGAATTTCCTCTATTTATTATTTTGAAATAGTAAGGGTTGATTTGATTAATGTGGATAGTTATGGGTAAAATACGTAAATATTTTGAATAAGCAAGTTTTTATAAAATATTCATTATTGTCGGGAAATATTCGTTTGGTCGTGGAATATTCTTCTTTGTTTGGGAATATTAAATGCGCGCAAATTCAATGTGGGCCCATAACTAAAAGCAATTGGATGAAGAAAACGACAAGTATAAGTTGTTATAAATAATCTACTTGATTATTACAGATTATCTGGTTGGAATACCCGGTGGTTAAAACACAAGAATATGCGTTGTTGAACAATAGCACTGCAGTATTGCACCAATTATTGATTCTTACGTAAGAAGGCACTACTCAATAATTATTACAAAGAATTACTATTCAAGATTTTATTTTATTGATTCAATAATTCACGATTGATATTTTATATTACCGTTGTTTCAATAAATTGTCATTACACGTATTTTCCATTATTGGAGCAATAATTCATATTATCCGAATAATATTATTGGATAACATTATTGGCAATGTTTAGAAAGTTCATCTAAGGAGAGGTTTGGTCACCTAATTGCGGCGCAAGAAGAGAGATCCTTATTGGAAAGCCCCCTCTTCTCTGAACTACGGCACGGTTGCAGATCTTTGTGATTCTGTAATATTATTTGTGAATAATTAATTATTGATTTATATGATGAGGAAAATATTGATTTTATGTGGATATAGATGGAGAAAATTTTTAATGTGACAATTGTTGAAAATTAATATTTTATCTTTTTCCGATAAAATAATTCATTTAAATATATTATTTTAATAATATATTAACTGGTGATATTTTATAATGAATGTGCGATATATGAATAAATGAGGAGGAAGAGTATTTTGTTGGATTAAATGTTTAACACATGTTTTGTGTGTTGGTGGACCCATTTCTTGGATCGAAATTTGATTATACCGTAAAATCACCCGTTTGTGAATTTTGGTCAATTTACATTTGGAATTTGGAAAAACTTTCTTACGCAAAGTTGTAGAGAATTGAATTTCCTATAAAAATACGTGAGATTCAAATTTTCTGATAAAAGGGCTATTTGTTATGAATTATTGAAGTTTTGAGTTCAAATAATTGATTTTTGGGAGTTTTAATTAATTATTTTGAGAAAAACGTTTTGGTGAGTTTTGAACCTCATTTAACATGTGCTATGGATGAAATCAGATTTCAAAGGTGGGCTAAGGAATTTTGTTTATAAATAATATTATTATATTCAATTTTCTACTTTGGTGTTCTAAACATTTTCCTATAAATAGAGAGCTTAGGTTAGAATTGAAAATCATACCGTAAACCCAAGTTTTCTCTATTTTCTCTCGATATTTTGAGCGTATTCTTGTGAGTATACTTTGAGTGTTGATATACTGGTGCAAGTTCAAGTCATAGCTTTATATCCTGTTTCAACTAGAAATCTTGTCTTTCGAGGTAAGGGATGTTATTTTATTCGAAAATGATATTATTTCTTCAATATCATTATCGAAATATTGGTTGGAAATTTTATCAAATTTGGAACTTTTCATGTGGGGTTACTATTCATGAGTTCTTATTCACGAGTTACTATTCACGAGTACTATTCACGAAGCGTGAAGATGTTTTTTTTGTGAAATTTCTATCTTTTGGTGTCTGAGTTACTATTCACGATACTCGGACTATTCACGATATCTGACTATTCAATAGAAAAATGAAATTTCTTCTTTTTATCCAAAATATCTATTCAGGGTGTGGAGTGATGATTCTAGATAGTTGTTTTAGTAGTCTTCACTATTACGTAAAATAAGTGTATCAATAATGAGGATTTATTTGGGTATGTATATTATACAGAAAAGACAATAATTGTATTTAAACTCACATTATATATGTTGTCGTATTTTGCACGACAAATGTATTAATAAAGTTTTAGTTATTTCTGTACCATGTATTTGGCGACTCAGAATGGGTTGGATGGAATGGACCTATTTTGGGGCGCCACAACCTGCTATTTGGAGGCTCTGACATCGCTAAGCGGCATGCAATGCGCCTAACTTATAGGTGCCATGTACTTGCAGTAAGGGAATTTGGACAATGACTTAGGTTTTGAACTTCGTTTGTTCAGGGACCTAAAGGGATATTGTTTGTACACTTTATAAGTGTATTAAAGTTATTCCTATACTACCTATACTAAGGTATATGGTATGAAACTTAGGAATATAATGCGTATTAATAAGTTAAGAATGTTAAACAATGTTGGTAGTTCGCCAACAATGTTCAAGACCGGTTAATAATTGTCAGTTGATTAGTAGACCGGGACGAAGGGTAATAAGTCTTGTTGACTTTAATAATGATATTAAGTTAATAAAGACATAGAAGAGAAAGAAGCTTGAAAAAACAATGTGAATAGTTGTTTGATAGCTAATTACAGTGTGCTTTGGGAATATATCATGTAGATTCTGTGAAGGCTGTGGTCAGTCAAGTAAAATATTTGAAGACGCCGAAAGGCAAGTTTTCTTAACAACATCTAACTTTCATGTTAGCCAAGTTGTATGTGATTCATTAAATGAATTGCAAGCCTTGTTTTCAAGAAAGGGTCGATGCGATTTTAACTCAATTTAGACTATTCATAATATATAGATTGATTATGATTCATATCTTTCTATATTGAAATGTTAACGTTATCATATGCCAGTGATTGAGTACGGAGGCGTGAAGATAAGGTTTGTCTATGAACAAACAAAACTATTTTCATCGATATTTCGATGGGCACGTGAGTTTACCAAAAATATTAAACGTAAATACGTTTAATGAATGAGTGTTGATCAACATTGAGTACTATAGGCTGATCACCTAGAAGTGCTCGTAAGTTATCGGATGAACGACCTTAGTGCTGTGGACTCCTTTTCAAGTGTGAAAAGTGAAAGTTACTGTTCATGGTCTAACGACCGGTTCAGAATTCCTAATCTATTCTATACTTTGGGAATTGATGTTATGAACTGTTAAAGTATTCTTGATTCATAATACTTCATAACTATTGTTCAGTTATGTCAGAATTGTTATATGATTCACGAATGTGGTAATTCCTGTTATACTTGTTTAAAACTTGCTGAGCTGTCATGATCACTTCTTGCGTGAATCATATAACTGCAGTTAAGGATGAACGTACTGTGAATGCCAAACGAGATAAGGGCAAATCTAAGATGGATGCTTAGGCATTGTGTAATAGTTTAGTAAGTTTGTAATTATTATACATTATGAACACTGAACAATGTAACCGGTTATGAACCTGGGAAGGATTTATACTTTGATTGTAATAAAAAGATAGTAATTACCTTTATTTTGTTGTATTTCAATGGAATGATTGTATGAATGTTAGTACAGTGGAGCACCCATTTGTCGGGTTGCAATATACTCGAATTTGGGGGCGTCACAAAGCTAACTAGAAAAAAATAATAATTTTTTATGTAACGAAGTCAAGTTGAGCCTAAGGTTTAAAATGGCTTGGTTAGGGTTTGAAATGACTTGGCTAGGGTTGAGCCAAGGGTTGAAGCCTAGGTTTATTGTGGCTTGGCTAAGGTTAGATCTTTGACTCAAGCTTAGTGTGACGCCCCCAAAATAGGTATACATCACCCATTCTGAGTTGTCAATACATGGTACAGAAACAACTACATCTTTATTATTACAACAGTAAAACTGTGAGTTTGAATACAAATATTATCTTCTAGACAATATCTATACTCAAATAAATCCTCATCACATTTATTGATACATTATTTTACAAAAATGGTGAGGACTACTAAACAATCCTTTCTAAAACCTTCATTCCATACCCCAGGACTGCGTATCGCTTATATTCTCGCCTCCGAGAAGAATGGAACAAAAGGAAAAGGGTGAGCTTAAATAGCTCATAAAGAATATTATGACTAAGATAATATACAACAAATTATCGTTAGTCTTCAAACAGGAAAAATCTAATAGAATACAATAGACAACAAATTTTAAATCAATATTCGCAATGAAATAATAATTCATTAGAAGAGTTAAGTAGAGAATGCAAACTACTATCTTCTATGTATGAATTTAAAAGTTCATCGCTCATCTTTTATCCCCAGTAACATCAATCAATATACATCCGAATCAAATATTCATCTTTGCACTATGTGCCAAAGATATTCATCGACCGGTCATATTCATTTAAAAACACTGTTCATCTTTGCACTACTGAGCCAAAGATATTCTTCAGAAATCATTCATCTTTGCACTACCATGTGCCAAAGATATTCTTTAATATCATCATTTAAGACCGAGGATGATGAAAATATTTTTAAAGAAACGAATCCAATTGAAACAAAATGACAAGGATTAAGGATTAAGGATTCAGACTTTTGTTTTATCCATGTTCAAAAATACCTCAAAATAATCATAGTGGTGTAAAATTCAAGAATGATCAAAACATGGATACAATCGTAGCTAGTATCCGAATAGATGTTTTGGACGAAAAGAAGAAATTTTATTTTTAAATTGAATAGTGTCAGATATCGTGAATAAGTGTCAGATCACGTGAATAAGAATCTCACACCAAAAGATAGAAATTCCACAAAAACATTTTCACGCTTCATGCATAGTACTTGTAAATAGTAACTCGTGAATAGTAACTCATGAATAGTAACTCGTGAATAGTAACTCATGAATAGTAACCCCGACATGAAAAAGTTCCAAATTTGATAAAAAGTTCCAACCAATATTTCAGCATAATGATATTGAAGAAATAATATCATTACGAAAAAAAAATAATATCCCTTACCTCAAAGAATCAGTACTTCGGAAGGAAAGATCGGAAGTGATGCTGAATGAAACTTGTACTGAACAGCAACTCTCAAAGTATCTAAATACTCACAAAATACACTCAATAATATAGAGAGAAAGAGAGAAAACTTTGTTTCGTGTGATTTTCAATTCTAACTTAAATTTCTATTTATAGAAAATGTTAATTACCAAGGCAGACTTGACCGCCACCGATGGCTTTTACTCGCTACTATTGCCACCCACCACATTTGAAATAAAATTCAGCACATTTTTTTCACCAACCACAAGTGGGGCCCACTCAATTCTAGAATTTTCCACCAAAATCAATTATAACCCTACTTTTAAGAATCAAACACCTCTTAAAATTTATAACAAATCATTCGCTCATTTTTAACGGTTCAAAATTTGTAGACATATACTCAACTTATATATGTATAACATATCCAAAAATCGCAACGATCCAACTCACGATTAAAAATTATAACTCACGCAATATATCGTAAAAATAATCGATTTTATTTTTAATATCTCTATTAAGACAAAAATAATCGATAAAACACCTCAACATTAAATCCTTCAATTATAACCACATATAATAAATAAATCCATCATTTATATCCATATCAAATAAATATTTTCTTATCATATAAATCAATAATTAATTATTCCCAAATAATATTACGTAATCACAATTATGACAACCAGCGGTTCGGTGAAGGGGGCTTTCAATAAGGATCTCTCTCATGGCTAGCGCAATTAGGTGACCAAACCTCTCCTTAGATGTAACTTTCTAGACATTGCCAATAATGTTATCTAATAATATTATTCAAATAATATGAATTATTGATCCGATAATGGAAATATCGTGCGTTGACAATTATTGAAACAAAGAATAATATAAAATACCAACGCAAAGAATTATTGAATCAATAAAATAAAATATCGAATAAGTAATATCTTTGTAACAATTATTGAGTAGTGCCTTCACGTAAGGATCAATAATTGATGCAATACCAAGTGTCTTCTGATTCAACAAAAGCGTATTAGTGTGTTTTAACCACCGGGTATTCCAACAAAGATAATCAGTAATAATTATGCCGTTATTTTTAAATAACTTATATTTGTCTTTTCCTCATCCAATCGCTTTCAGTTATGGGGCCCACACACGGTCGCATTGCGTCGTCATTTAATATTCCCGACAAAGATTTAATATTCCACGACCAAACGAATATTCCCCGACAACAATGAATATTTTATAACCACTGCTTATTTTGAAATATTTGCGTATTTTACCCCTAACTATCCACATTAATCAAATCAACCCTTACTATTTCAAAATAATAAATAAAGGAAATTCCTTTTATTTAAAAAATTTGGTCTTACAACCTCCCTCCTTATGAAATTTCATCCTCGAAATTGACGACGACGACTGGTGTTTGAAAAGGTGAGGATACCTCGCTTTCATTTCCGTTTCCAATTCCTGTGTCATTTCCTCTATAGCATGATTCTTCCACAAAACTTTAACTTGTGGTATGACCTTTTTGCAGTGGGACATGCTCCTTCCTATCCAAGATCTCGATGGTACCTCCTCACACGTTAAGTCTTGGCTATCTCGTCCTGGGTTCTAACTCAATAACGTGGTTTGGGTCTTTCACATATTTACTTAAATATGATATGTGAAACACATTATGAACACGAGACATACTTGGAGGTAACGCAAGTCTATAGGCTACATTTCCTACTCGGTCAAGAATTTGAAATGGACCAATAAATCGTGGATGAGCTTTCCTCTCTTCCCAAATCTTGTAACTCCCTTCCATGGAGCAACTCGTAATAATACATGATCCCCTACATTAAATTCCACGTCCTTTCGATGAAGATCCGCATAACTCTTTTGTCGATCTTGTGCCGCTGTTTGTACGTTGTTTAATCATTTGGATCTTTTCGGTAGTCATAATGCGTACTAACTCGGGTCCCAACAATGTTGCTTCACCCACCTCATCCCAACATATTGGAGAACGACATTTTCGGCCCATATAATGCTTCGAATGGAGCCACACCTATACTTGCTCGATAATCTGTTGTTGTAGGAGAATTCCACCAATGGTAAATACTTATCCCAACCGCCTTGAAGTTCAGGACATGAGTCTTAATAAATCTTCAAGAGTTTGAATAGTCCTCTCGATTGTCCGTCCTGTTTGGGGATGGTATGCGAACTAAATCGCAAATCCGTGCCCATAGCTTTTTGCAAGCTAACCCAAAATCTTGAAGTGAATCTTGGGTCACGATCCAAAACTATGGATCTGAGCATGCCATGCAACCTCACAATCTCATTTACGCATATACTAGCAAGACGCTCAAGTGAATAAGTCTCCGTGATCGGCAAGAAATGAGCAGACTTGGTTAATCTATCAACAATAACCCAAATAGCATTGATGCCTTGAGAAACCGTAGGAAGACCAGAACGAAATCCATGGTAATGTGTTCCCACTTCCATTAGGAATCTCAAGTGGTTGCAACGGACCCTTAGGTACTAGATGCTCGCCTTTACACGTTGACAAGTTAAACACATCGAGATAAACTTTGCAATCTCTCTCTTCATATTGTTCCACCAAAATGTATGTCAAGATCACGATACATTTTAGTACTTCCAGGATGGATTGTAAATGGCGTATTGTGTGCCTCCATCATAATCTTGTACTTCAAATCAGTCGTTAGGAACACAAAGTCTCAGAGTGGACTCAAGTATTCCTTCTTCATCAATTCTCGCTTCCTAATAGCTCCTTCTTGTACTTTCTTCTTCATACGCATCATTCTCCTTCGGTGGCTTGAGCAACCTTAACTTTTTCTATTAAAGTTGGCTCTACGCAGATATTTGACATCATCGCACTCGTTCTCAAGATATGATCTTCTACTTAACGCGTCACTACCACGTTAAACTTTACCGGGATGGTATTGAATAGTGTGGTCGTAGTCTTCAATAGCTCGAGCCAACGTCATTGCCGCATGTTGAGTTCTTTTTGAGTGAAGAAATATTTAAGGCTTTTATGGTCCAATATATCTCCACTTTCTCCCCATATAGATAGTGCCTCCATATCTTTAGCATGAAAACATTGGCCGCTAACTCTAGATCATGAGTAGGATAATTCCTCTCATACTCTTTAAGTTGTCGCAAGGCATAAAGGCTATGACTTTCCCACGTTGCATGAGAACACATCCTAACCCTTTGCTCAAGCATTGTAGATAACAAATCCATCCGAACCAGATGGTATTGTTAGAACAAAGTGCCGAAATAAGTCTCTCTTAAGCTCTTGGAAACTCTTCTCGCATTCTTCACTCCAAACGAATTTTGTATCCTTCCGAAAGTTAGTCGAAGTTAATGGAGTAGCGATTCGAGAAAACCCTTCCACGAATCTTCGATAATAACATTAAGCCCAAAAGCTACGTGACTTGATCCACCGACTTAATTTTGCTGTTCTAACTTTGTATTGCTTCAATCTTCACGGATCAACAGATACTCCATGTTTTGACACCACATGCCCAAGAAATGCTACTTCCTCAAGCCGTAACTCGCATTTCTTCAATTTGGCATATAGTTGGTTTTCACGAAGCCTTTGGAGTACCAAATTTCAAATGGTGCTCATGATCTTCACGACTTTTGGAATATATAAGGATGTCATCAATAAAGACAACAACAAACCGATCCAAATATTCCTTGAATACTTGGTTCATCATATCCATGAAAGCCGCAGGAGCATTAGTTAGTCCGAAAAGACATGACTAAGAATTCATAATGCCCATACCGAAGTTCTTACGAAGGCGGTCTTTGAATATCCTCGCTTTTAATCTTGGTGATGATATCCGTAACGATGATCGATTTTTGAAAAGAATTGTGCCCTCAGAATTGGTCAAACAAGTCATCAATACGAGGTAGAGGATACCTATTCTTGATGGTGACATGGTTCAATTCCCGATAGTCAATACAAAGTCGCATATACCCCGTCTTTCTTCTTTACAAATAAAACAGAGCACCCCAAGGAGATGTACTAGACGAATGAAACCGATGTCTAACAATTTCTCGTAGTTGGACCTTTAACTCCTCAAGTTCAATAGGAGCCATTCGATATGGGGTTTTAGAAATGGGCTTTGTACCGTGTTCAAGATCAATAAAGAATTCAACTTCACGCTCGGGGTAGACCGGAAGTTCTTGTGAAATACGTCAGAAAGTCAATAACAACAGGAATATTATTCAAATTTGACGTGTCTTTATTCAAATCCATAACATGGGCTAAGAAAGCTTGACATCCGGTTTTTCAATAAACGAATAGCTTTATGATTAGATATGACGTTGATTGATTTTAATGGTTTAGTTGCTTGAATTGCATACAACAAAGTTGGTTAGGAATATGAAAACTAACAACCCATTTAAAACAATCAATTTTGGCATGATGAGTAGTTAACCAATCAATCCCTAAAATCACATCAAAAGCAAGTATCTTTAAAGAGATAAGGTCAACGTGTAAGGTAATGGTGCCAACTTGAATCAAACAAGATTTATAAAAAGTGGATGTGATGAAAGTTTCTCCTAACGGAGTTTCCACAGATAAAGTCAAAGTCTAATTTCTCCCGAGTCAAGTTTAAACGTTGAGCACATGCAGAGAGATAAATGAATGGGTAGCACCTAGATCAAGTAAGGTATAAACTTCGCAAGAATTTATAAATAGCTTACCCGTGATCACCTCGTTTGGGTTCCTCGCATTATGACCAATCACAACAAACGCTTCTTCCGGAATCGTTGACTTTGACTTTTCTCGGGACGATCTTTTGAGTCACCGTCCTCATTGAACTAGGTTTCGCCATCGCATAATCTCGAAGCGATATGTCCTTCCTTTCCACAACTATAGCATACCTTGAATGCTGTGGGCGGTTTGGACCGATATGTGTCCTCTTTTCCGCATTTGTAAGATATGACCGGTGGTCGTTTCTCCTCCCTTAGAACGAGCTTGTCACGCCAAGACTGTCGTCTTCACATAGTCGTTGTTAAATCTCCTCTTTTTAAAATCTCCTCCCGACTCGCTTCTTTCATTTTCATGGCCATGATTACCACCAGAGTGGTTACCATTTCTGTCCGTCTCTTGCTTTTTCTCCGCAGTTATCATTATTCATTGATCGCTATCTCGATACGATCCCGGTCAGGGTCCTCGGTTGACCGTATTTCGTTATCTCGCCTAATAATTGAGCCTCGCTTACAACATCCGAATAAAGAGAAAGTTTATGAGAAATGAGATCTCGACGTACGCCGGGTTTCAAACCTCTAAGAAACATCCGTCATACATTCCTCATTCTCCACCAAATGAGGTGCAAACTCGATAACTCGCAAACTTTGCCTCGCATCGAGACACCGCCATGTTGTTTTGCTCTAATCGATGAACTCCACTTCCTTCATATGATTTAACACTTTCGTGAAAGTATTTGTCATTAAATAGTCTCTCAAACGCTCCCAAGACATGCCGAAGCGGTACCGGATGGGTACGCTTCACGCACTCCCACCAAAGTGGTCCGCTTTCGCCACGGAACATAAAGGTGGCGAATGGAACCTTCTGTTCCTCCGCATCCCAAGACATCGAATATCTTGGTAATTTGTTTGACCCATGTTTCCGCCGCATGATCGGATCTCGCTTTCCTTAAATTTCGTGGTCCCAACTTTTGAATCGCTTGGTCAGGACAACCCGTGAATTGCTATCATTTCCTCCTCGTATTTTGAACACGAAGTCTCCTCGTCTCGATTTTGCATGAATCGCAAAAAATTCTAAACATCCCCTCGCTCATCATCGCTTTCAATGGTGTTGTTCACGGGAGGAACATTGCCAAACTGTTGCACGCTCTCCTCGTTGGTGAGTACAAAGGCCTCTCACTGGCCTCATTTCCATTGTTAATATTCTCATTCGACATTCTCAACACATCGCCATAAAACAAGGGTTAATTAAGGAAATCAATATATCACATAATATCCCTATATCTTATCGACCAACTAACAAATAAGCTTAGGTAGGACACACTAGCGAAGGATTTACTCGCCTCCCTCCTAGTTCTATTCCCCGATCTCCGCCAGAGATCATATCCCTAAGCTCGATACCAACCATGACGCCCCAAAATAGGTATACATCACCCATTCCGAGTTGTCAATATATGGTATGTAAACAACTACATCTTTTTATTATTACAACAAGAAACTGTGAGTTTGAATACAAATATTATCTTCTAGACAATATCTATACTCAAATAAATCCTCATCACATTTATTGATACATTATTTTACAAAAATGGTGAGGACTACTAAACAATCCTTTCTAAAACCTTCATTCCATACCCCGACTGCACTCGCTTATATTCTCGCCTCCCGAGAAGAATGGAACAAAAAGGAAAAGGTGAGCTCAAATAGCTCAAGAAGAATATTATGACTAAGATAATATACAACAAATTATCGTTAGTCTTCAACAGGAAAAATCTAATAGAATACAATAGACAACAAATTTTAAATCAATATTCGCAATGAAATAATAATTCATTAGAAGAGTTAAGTAGAGAATGCAAACTACTATCTTCTATGTATGAATTTAAAAGTTCATCGCTCTATCTTTTATCCCTCGTAACATCAATCAATATACATCCGAATCAAATATTCATCTTTGCACTACGTGCCAAAGATATTCATCGATTGGTCATCTTTCATTTGAACACTGCATTCATCTTTGCACTATGTGCCAAAGATATTCTTTAATATCATCATTTAAGACCGAGGATGATGAAAATATTTTTTAAAGAAACGAATCCGGTGAAACAAAATGACAAGGATTAAGGATTAAGGATTCGTACTTTGTTTTATCCATGTTCAAAAATACCTCAAAATAATCATAGTGGTGTAAAATTCAAGAATGATCAAAACATGGATACAATCGGAGCTAGTATCCGTAATAGATGTTTTGGACGAAAAAGAAGAAATTTTATTTTTTATGAATAGTGCAGATACGTGAATGAAGTGTCAGATACGTGAATAGTGTCGATATCGTGAATAAGAATCTCAGACACCAAAAGATAGAAATTCCACAAAAACATTTTCACGCTTCACGATAGTACTTGTGAATAAGAACTCGTGAATAGTAACTCATGAATAGTAACTCGTGAATAGTAACTCATGAATAGTAACCCCGACATGAAAAAGTTCCAAATTTGATAAAAAGTTCCAACTAATATTTCAAAGATAATGATATGAAGAAATAATATCATTACGAAAAAAATAATATCCCTTACCTCAAAGAATCAAGATTTCTAAGGAAAGATCGGAAGTGATCTTTGAATGAAACTTGTCTTGAACAAAGAACTCTCAAAGTATCTAAATACTCACAAAATACACTCAATAATATAGAGAGAAAGAGAGAAAACTTTGTTTTCGGTGTGATTTTCAATTCTAACTTAGCCCTCTATTTATAGAAAATGTTAGCCCGTACCAAGGCGAGACTCGACCGCCACCGATGGCTTTTACTCGCTACTATTGCCACCCACCACATTTGAAATAAAATTCAGCACATTTTTTTCACCAACCACAAGTGGGGCCCACTCAATTCTAGAATTTTCCACCAAAATCAATTATAACCCTACTTTTCGAATCAAACACCTCTTAAAATTTATAACAAATCATTCGTTCATTTTTAACGGTTCAAAATTTGTAGACATATACTCAACTTATATATGTATAACATATCCAAAAATCGCAACGATCCAACTACGATTAAAAATTATAACTCACTTAATATATCGTAAAAATACCGATTTTATTTTTAATATCTCCATTCCACAAAAAATATTGATAAAACACCTCAACATTAAATCCTTCAATTATAACCACATATAATAAATAAATCCATCATTTATATTCATATCAAATAAATATTTTCTTATCATATAAATCAATAATTAATTATTCCCAAATAATATTACGTAATCACAATTATGACAACCAGTGCGGTTCAGGAAGAGGGGCTTTCCAATAAGGATCTCTCTTCATGGGCGCCGCAATTAGGTGACCAAACCTCTCTTTACACGTAACTTTCTAGACATTGCCAATAATGTTATCTAATAATATTATTCAAATAATATGAATTATTGATCCGATAATGGAAAATACTATGCGAATGACAATTATTGAAACAAAGAATAATATAAAATACCAACGCAAAGAATTATTGAATCAATAAAATAAAATATCGAATAAAGAATTATCGTAATAATTATCGAAAAGTGCCTTCTTCACGTAAGGATCAATAATTGATGCAATACCGCTGGTAATTCTTTATTCAACAACGCAGTATTAGTGTGTTTTAACCACGGGTATTCCAACAAAGATTAATTGGTAATAATTATGCCGTTATTTTTAAACAACTTATATTTGTTTTTTCCTCATCCAATCGCTTACGTTATGGGGCCCACATGGTGGCATACTGCCGTGCATTTAATATTCCCGATATTCCAAGCATTTAATATTCCACGACCAAACGAATATTCCCCGACAACAATGAATATTTTATAACCACTTGCTTATTTTGAAATATTTGCGTATTTTACCCCTAACTATCCACATTAATCAAATCAACCCTTACTATTTCAAAATAATAAATAAAGGAAATTCCTTTTTATTTAAAAAAATTTCGGGGTCTTACACTTAGGGTTAAAACTTAAGTAATTGGAGCCAAATGGTTTGAAAATACAAGTGTTATTTGATAAATAAGATGGAGCCATGTGTCATTTGTCACTCAATTTAATGGGCATGTGTCCTTCTACCATAAATCAAGTATGTGGTGAATTGAAATTGGAAAAGAGAGAGAGAGAGAGAGAGGGAGATAGGAGGCTGAGTATGGGGCTTGTGGGAAGGGGGGGGGGACAAAGGGGTGAGTCACTTACCATAAATGGTAAGTTTTTATCCAACAGGTAAGCAATTTAATGCCTTGTCTCCTCCACCCAATTAATTGAGCCAAACAAGCCCTTATTGTGAGACCCCAGATTTTATTAATAAAGATTTAAATTTTGTCGAAATAATTTTTAATATTATGGTGTGAATTTGAGATAATATTATAGTTGTGGGTAGTATTTATAAATTTTGCAAAAGTATGCAAGTGGTTATATTATATTCGATTGGTAGGAGAATATTAGGTTTAGCGAGGGAATATTCGTATAACTACTCAATTATTAGTGGACCCTATTAATGTAATTATTATCGGATCGAGAAAGCGACAAAAATATTTTATTAAAATAACTCGGAAGTTTTTACTGGTGGTTACTATTGAACTACTTCAAGTAGTAAAAGTACGATGAATACGTGTGGTTGCAAAAGTAACACACGGTATTGATTATCGATGCTTATGTGAGAAGTCACTCGGTTTGATTCCATTATTGTCGATTAATAATATGAATTATTATAGCGATAATGACGTTTTGTTTTGTTCAGTATTATTAACGTAATAAAATGAAACATCTTTTTTATATAAAATAGAATACTTTATTAAAGTTATTCTATAAATAGAATATATTATATTTTATTATGCATAGTGTTGCATAGTGTTTTTGCATAGTGTTTTGCATAGTATTGCATAGTGTTTGTATAGTAAAATGTTTTTATATAAATAGAATATATTATATTTTATTTAAAAGATTTTCTTTAAATATGGACCGTCCGATTAAAGTAAATCAATCTGGATAGTTCATGGATTAATTCTTATGCATTCCATTTTCCTATAAATAAGCTCATTCCTTCATTATTTTCTTATTTAATTCATTGAAACTCTAGAGAGAGAAATTATATAGAGAAGCTATAGAGAAAATTATAGAAAGAAGAAGAGTATTCTCGCTACTTCACTACTTCTATAATCATTCTTTTTTACTAGTAGGGTGTTATTCTTTCTTCGAAGAGAACTTCATTATTCCATTCATTATTATTCATTGGAATAACTTTGTAAAAGTGGCATACCCTATACATAACTTTGTATCATGCCAGATACCCTATACTTGGTGAAATCCTTATGTTATTCCATTGCTTATTATTCATTGGAATAACTCAGATACGCTGTGATTTACCCTATACTTGGTGACATTCTTCTATTATTATTCATTGGAACATCCTCGTCATGTGTTTTTTACAACCAGGACTGGTTCCGCTTTTTTATTATTACGTTGGAACATCACGCTCTCGTGTGTTTTTTGCTGGGACTGGTTAAAATCTTTGTCATCTGTTGCTGAATATCCTATCTCGTGTGTGTTTTACCGGATCTGGTTCCATCTTTATTATTCTCGTTGGAACATCCTCGTTTGTGAATTTCACGACTGGTTCCGTTATTATTATTACATTGGAATAACTCGCTATATGCGGCACCGCATGCATGGTGATTTCTTTTGTTATTCCATTCTTTATTATACCCAGGTTGGTTAAAACTTTGACTTCTATACTCCATGAAATTAGTAGAATATCCTTGATATTTGCGTTTCATCCAAAGATCTTTTCACGGAAATATTCTTCCGATCATTCTTGAATTTTACTCTGTAAACAAAGATTATGTTGACAATTTGGACGTTAATAATTCATGGATTAAATAATTCTTGAACTTGTTTTATTGAATTATTATGTCATTGTCATCATCCTCATGTTATATTATGTTATCTTTGGCTTACGTGCATAGATGAACTTAGTATGATTATGACTGAGGATCATTCTAAGTATAATCATGACTTGATATAAATGATGTGACAAAAGTCCTCAAATTGTCTGTAATGCGTTGATGGATAGTTTTTGGTATGATTATGACCGAGGGGTGATTCGGTATAGTCATGACCATTGATAACTTGATGAAAATCCTTGACAAGTGGTACATGGATGATTAGATGTGGTGGTTTATTTATTGTTTGAGTCTCGGCGATAAAAATTAATGAAAACCTTTAAAACCTAAGCGGTAGTAGACTTTATTCTCTACTTGACTCTGTTAATGGATTGCTTATTCACCGCAGATTAAACTTGTTGTCTATTGTATTTTATCGGTTTAACTTCATTGAAGGCTAATGATAATTTATTCGCATTATCTTAGTCATAATATTTCATTGGGCTAGTTGAGCTCACCCTTTCTTTCACCGTTTCTCTTCGTGAAATGAGAACATATTTGGGACTTAGTCGGGGAACGTAAGTAATGGTCCAGAGGATAGCATTAGTAGTCCTCACTATTCTCGTGAAATAAAGTGTGATAATAGTTTTAATGAGGACTCCTTTTGAGTTTGTATAATATCTAGTAGACAATATTTGTATTCAAACTCACGCTTTATGTCAGATTGCATACACTACGCTTATATTAGTAAGTTGTATTTGAATTTATGTACCATGTAAGTGGCGACCCAAGATGGGTGACGATACCTAATTTTGGGGGCGCGTCACGGTTGGTATCGAGCTTAGGATATGATCCACGGCTAAGATCTTGAGATAAGAACTAGGAGGGGAGAGAGACGGGAATTCCTTCGCTAGTATGACCTACCTAAGTTTATTTGTTATTTAATTGGTCGATCAGAGTATAGGGATAATATTTGATATATTAATTAACCCTTTTGCTTCACAATTCCTTTCAGGTAATAAGAGTGTAGCTAGGTCGAGCGGGGGTAACAGTGGAATAGAACGGTGGTCATCATTTAGTAGTTATATTTGGTGAATCAACTAGGGTGAGGCGAACCCAACGTTGGAAGAGTGTTTTGCCACTATCATACAAGATGTCTAATGACATACAATCTCGTGTCATCATAAGATGTGGTTGTGCTCATCCACTCTGCCGAGTATATTTACGAGCACTACCTATATGATCTTGGTGTTTGTTTGAAGTATAATTCTCAATTTGAGACAGTGGAGATAATGATAAATCAAGAGAAGACTCACCATTGGGAAGAATATGATAGTAATCTTCTCATTTTTCTTTGGGGTCTATTGGGTAAACCAAGAATAATTCTGTGGCCATATGATATCTATCATAACCTAGAAGCATGGCCTCCCATGTACGAAGGTTTCCTTGAGCACTTTCCAAAGATTCTAATTTCTAAAACAGTTTTTTGACTATACATTTTATGTAAGGTGTCATTGTGAGGTCTTATCTAGGTTAAGGGATAGAAGTCACAGTTGGTATCAATGTGACATACTATCCAAGTCTTGGATGAGAGTCACAGTTTTGAATGATATTTCTATTATTAATAAATTTCCTGGCGTATTCTTGAAGACTTCTTAGCCTACTTAGAGCGTGAAATCGAATTTTGTATTGACCCCAAAGACAAAAACTCATTTCTTAAACCCTCAAATATTTCTTCAACTAAAATGAACAGTTTACGTGGTTTATGATGAAAGTCATAATAAAAGCATTGGAATAATGAAAATCATGGGTATTCGTGGTATTAGTAAGTTTCATGATGAGTTATGTTGGTTAGTATGTAAAAACATGAAAGTTTCTTAGAAATCACAAAGAGTTGAAAATCAGATTTTGGTGAAAAACGTAACATGAAATTCAATTGACCATATCTCTTATTATATTTTGAATTTTTGAATGTGGTCAAGTCCTAGAGTTAGATCTACGAGTTACCTAACTAATCCAAGTGGAATTACTGGAAAAGGTGTTGTAGATTTTTGTGTGGACTGATTTTAGCAAAGGAGGCCAAAGCTGTAAATTTTGAAAATGCTATTGCCCAGAAACTTTAAGGGACTGTTTCGGCCACTTAAATTATGAGAAAAATTCTGACCTTTTGGGACATGAAATTATATGGTATAAAGTACCTCCTGTCCAAAAATGAGCTCATTCTGACTTAAAATGAGCAAGTTATGACTATTTCAATATTTAGGTTTTTCCGACGAAAAACGCTATAACCGGAGTTCTATAACTCCGATGACTATGAAATTTAAACTGGAGGCTCACGTTAACATGTGTAAGGTCCTACCAAGATTTGGGAATTTTTGGAGTTAAACTTGAGGTAGCTAATTTCTTAAGGAATTAATTAGAAATTGATTTTTGAAAAATAGTAAATGAATTTTAAAAATTCCGAGAAAAATATATTTTCATCATGGGACTATATTATGCTAAATCCCAGAAAAGAAATATTTTTGGGACTGATTTGGTATTTTTCATGAAAATAGTTTAGTTACTTAACATATGAGTTAAATATGTTATGTGAAGTAACAAAGTTGAAAATAAGATTTTATGGCTAGAGAATCCTATATGTAGTATATGTATGCATATTTTTGATGAGGATTTGATAATTGGTGATGATATTTTATGAGTATGGTATTTTTGAATGATTAAATGCATTATATGGTAAAGCGTAAACAATTGAGAACATTTTGTTTATAAATTTAAGAAGTGATTAAAATATTGTTATAATATTAATGTTATTAGATTATGAGATTATTAAGTGATTGATAACATGTGGATATTCTTGAATCCTGGATAAATTATAAATGTTTAATATTTATCCTTTATCTCATTTGATTGATTCTTTATATCATTATCCTCATTTTTATATTATGTTGAAAGTCATCTGTGGCCTGTAGTGCATAGATGGACTTGGTATGATTATGACCACGGATTATTCGGTATAATCATAACCATAATTGAATACACAATTATCTTTGGCCGTAGTGCATGGATAATTTGTGGTCGTGATACTAATGAATACACAATTATCTTTGGTAGTAGTGCATGGATAATTTGTGGTCGTGATCTTAATGAATACACAATTATCTTTGGCCTTAGTGCATGGATAATTTGTGGTCGTGATACTAATGAATACACAATTATCTTTGGTAGTAGTGCATGGATAATTTATGGTCGTGATATTAATGAATACACAATTATCTTTGGCCAGTAGTGCATGGATAATTTGTGGTCGTGATACTAATGAATACACGATTATCTTTGGTAGTAGTGCATGGATAATTTGTGGTCGTGATACTAATGAATACCACGATTATCTTTGGCCGTAGTGCATGGATAATTTGTGGTCGTGATACTAATGAATACACGATTATCTTTCGTCAGTAGTAGTGCATGGATAATTTGTGGTCGTGATCTTAATGAATACACAATTATCTTTGGTAGTAGTGTATGGATAATTTGTGGTCGGATACTTAATGAATACACAATTATCTTTGGTAGTAGTGCATGGATAATTTGTGGTCGTGATACTAATGAATACACGATTATCTTTGGTAGTAGTGCATGGATAATTTGTGGTCGTGATACTAATGAATACACGATTATCTTTGGTAGTAGTGCATGGATAATTTGTGGTCGTGATACTAATGAATACACGATTATCTTTGGTCAGTAGTGCATGGATAATTCGTGGTCGTGATACTAATGAATATCCTTGGCCCGTAGTGCGGGGATGATTCGATGATATGGATTAATTATTGAAGTGAGTCTCAAAGAATGAAATATTAATTCATGGATGTGATAAAAGTCATCTTTCGTCAGTAGTGCATTGATAGACTTGGTATGATTATGACCACGGATTATTCGGTATAATCACGATCAGTAATTGAAAACACGAATATCCTTAGCCAAGAAGTGCATGGATAATTCATGGTTGTGATACTATTAAGTCGAGTCTCGATATTATTGGTTTTTCTGAGTTATATATCTTTGGCCCGTAGTGCAAAGATGAATTGTTAATAAATATCTTTGGCCCGTAGTGCAAAGATGAATTGTTAATGAATATCTTTGGTAGGATTTCAAAGATGAATTTAATATTTTAAACGATAAAGGTATTCAAGGTATCCTCATCTCTTTATCATACCAGTGTATCGCACCTAATTTCGAGGGCTTAAATTCCATAAGGAGGGAGATTGTGAGACCCCAGATTTTATTAATAAAGATTTAAATTTTGTCGAAATAATTTTTAATATTATGGTGTGAATTTGAGATAATATTATAGTTGTGGGTAGTATTTATAAATTTTGCAAAGTATGCAAGTGGTTATATTATATTCGATTGGTGGAGAATATTCGGTTTAGCAGGAATATTCGCATAACTACCAATTATTGGTGGACCCCACAATGAAATTATTTCGGATTGAGAAAACGACAAAAATATTTTATTAAAATAATCTGCGGAAGTTTTACCGTGGTTACTATTGAACTACTCGGTAGTAAAAAATACGATGTAATGTGGTTGCATAAGTAGTAATACGGTATTGATTATTGATGCTTATGTGAGAAGTCACTCGGTTTGATTCCATTATTATCGATTAATAATATGAATTATTATAATGATAATGACGCTTTTGTTTTGTTCAGTATTATTAACGTAATAAAATGTAAACATCTTTTATATAAAATAGAATACTTTATTAAAGTTATTCTATAAATAGAATATATTATATTTTATTATGCATAGTGTTGCATAGTAGTATAGTGTTTTGCATAGTATTGCATAGTGTTTGTATAGTAAAATGTTTTTATATAAATAGAATATATTATATTTTATTTAAAAGATTTTTCTTTAAATATGGACCGTCGATTAAAGTAAATCAATCTGGACCGTTCATGGATTAATTACTATGCATTCCATTTTCCTATAAATAAGCTCATTCCTTCATTATTTTCTTACTTAATTCATTGAAACTCTAGAGAGAGAAATTATAGAGAGAAGTTTATAGAGAGAAAATTATAGAAAGAAGAAGAGTATTCGCTACTTCACTACTTCTATAATCAGTTCTTTTTACGGTGAGGGTGTTATTCTTTCTTCTTGAAGAGAACTTCATTATTCCATTCATTATTATTCATTGGAATAACTCGTAAAAGTGGCATACCCTATACATAACTTTCAGTATACATGGATACCCTATACTTGGTGAAATCCTTATGTTATTCCATTGCTTATTATTACATTGGAATAACTCAGATATCGTGGTTTACCCTATACTTGGTGACATTCTTCTATTATTCATTTGGAACATCCATGCATGTGTGTTTTACACGGACTGGTTCCGCTTTTTATTATTCCGTTGGAACATCCGTCATGTGTGTTTTACAGGACCGGTTAAAATCTTTGTCATTCATTGTTGAATATCCTATCTCGTGTGTTTTACACCGGATCCGGTTCCATCTTTATTATTCTGTTGGAACATCCCGCTTCGATTGTGAATTTCACACGACCGTTCCGTTATTATTATTACATTGGAATAACTTTGTACATCGCAAGTACCGCATGCATGGTGATTTCTTTTGTTATTCCATTCTTTATTATACCCGGTTGGTTAAAACTTTGACTTCTATACTCCATGAAATTAGTAGAATATCCTCGATATTTGCGTTTCATCCAAAGATCTTTTCACTGGAAATATTCTTCCCGATCATTCTTGAATTTTACTCTATGTAAACAAAGATTATGTTGACAATTTGGACGTTAATAATTCATGGATTAAATAATTCTTGAACTTGTTTTATTGAATTATTATGTCATTGTCATCATCCTCATGTTATATTATGTTATCTTTCGCTTACGTGCGTAGATGAACTTAGTATGATTATGACTAGGGATCATTCGAAGATAATCATGACTTGATATAAATGATGTGACAAAAGTCCTCGTGGCATTCTGTAATGCGTTGATGGATAGTTTTTGGTATGATTATGACTGGGGTGATTCTAAGATAGTCATGACCATTGATAACTTGATGAAAATCCTTGACCGTGGTACATGGATGATTAGATGTGGTGGTTTATTTATTAAGCTGAGTCTCAGCGATAAAAATTGATGAAAACCTTTTAAAACCTAAACGGTAGTAGACTTTATTCTCTACTTGACTCTGTTAATGGATTGCTTATTCCGCTGCAGTTAAACTTGTTGTCTATTGTATTTTATCGGTTTAACATCGTTGAAGGCTAATGATAATTTATTTCGCATTATCTTAGTCATAATATTTCATCGGGCTAGTTGAGCTCACCCTTTCTTTCACCGTTTTCTTGAGAAATGAGAACATAGCCGGGACGAGCCTGGGAACGAAGTAATGGTCCAGAGGATAGCATTAGTAGTCCTCACTATTCTCGCGTGAAATAGTGTGATAATAGTTTTAATGAGGACTCCTTTTGAGTTTGTATAATATCTAGTAGACAATATTTGTATTCAAACTCACAGTTTATGTCGTATTGTACACGACAGTTATATTAGTAAGTTGTATTTGAATTTATGTACCATGTAAGTGGCGACCCAAGATGGGTGACGTATACCTAATTTTGGGGGCGTCACACTTATGATGTTTAGCTTTAGTTAGTTTAATTAAGGTTAGGTTAACTAATCAAAGCTAGGTTAAGTCAAGTGTTATGAATCATCCAACACTTTGTCATTTTATTCATTATCCTTCTATAAGCTAGAGAGAAAAAGGGAGAGCAAGAGAAATAACATGAAAATATAGAAATAGAGGAAGAGAGGGACATATATAGATGGAAGAAATGAGCAAGTTAGCTTTGATTTTCCAAGATATAGCAAGTAAAAAGGAAGAATAAGAAGAAAGAACAACTAAATATAAGCGTTAATCCCTAACCTCTTCATCTCTTTTCCTTTAAAAGATTTTAGTATGTTAGGAATTGCTTTGTTGGTGGATGTGTTTTTAATGAAAGATCATGGAAGGATCTTGGAGTGATAAGGGTGTATATAGTTTAAATATGTTAAACTGCTTGTTAAATTGCATGAAAAGTTGAACCAAGAATGAAAATACAAACTTATGAGTAAAGGAAGGAAAGATCAACGGACTAATAGTGAACTAGGGGTTGTTTTGGAACGCTTTTTATGTGGGGTTTTAAATGTAAAAATTAAGTTCTAGGCTGTTGTGTTATGCTCCTGGGATTTACGAACACCAAACAATTAAAACGGAAACAAAAGATTGTGTAACGAAGTCATGACGATTTGTTTTGTAAAACTAGTTAAAAGCTAAAAACAACTAGTGTGAACCCTGACTTTAGAGCATATTTCTATTCCAATTGGCGTGCTGATTTTTTTTTTATATTTTGGGGGTTATGTAATACGTTAAATAAGGAGTCCGTAGACGTAATATTGACATCATTTCTAGTCCGGAGGTGGGAGTTATGCCCTTTGGAAGGAGACTAGTCAAATATGACAAAAATAAAAGTTAGTCGTCAGGAGGTTTTTGGGGCAACTAGTTTGGCCTGAAAATGGGTCTGGAAAAAAAAATTCCACCCGAGGGAATTTGTAGCATATGTTATTAGGAAGACAATGACGTGAGAACGGAATAATTTCGACTTATAACGCCGAAATTATGAGGTTCAGAAGAAGGGGGATCAGAACAGTCAAGAAAGACATGTGCAACGCCGCGCGATGTGGTGCGTGTCAAAGCATGTTGAGGGACGCCGAGCGACGTGGTGTATGTCGGGGCGTGTTGGGTGATGTTGTGTGGCATCGTGCGTGTCATGGGCATGTTGTCGTGCCGTGTCGTAATGACATGTGAAATTTTAACAATTATTTTAAAATATTCCAACTTAATAATAATAATAATAATAATAAATATTTTAAAATAAATATTAATGGATATAAACCATCATAAGGAGTTGTTAAGAGGGTTGTGGTGTTCCTGAACGCCGCAGCACCGTAAGACGTTTTTAAAGAAGATTGTCGCGCTAATTAAATTATAAATGCAAACATTATAAATTGAGTAATAATGCGATGTAAACCAATATGTGGAGTTTTTATGTGAGTAATTGGCATATTATTGTTAATTAAATGTATAGAATAATTGAAAAAAGTTTTTAAAGTAAATAATAAAGAACTCTTCAGACAAGTATTCTTAAACTCTTTCGTGAGTTTTATTTCCACAAATTATATCATTGTGCAAGCTTTTCAGCTTCAATTACAAATTGTATTAAAATAATAATTTACATAGTAATTATTGTGCAAGCTTTTCAGGCATTCGCGGTGTAAATGTAAAGGCAAATAGTTGTTTAAAAGAAATTAATAGGTTATGCACAACATAAGTACAATAGGCTGATCCCCTAACGTACTTAAGAAAATGACGATTACAAATGAATTTATGTTAAACCTTTTATGACAAAGAAAATGTTCTAGGTCTTTTGGCTGCTCAGTAGGTTGTTTTAAGAATGTTAAAATAAGTGAATTTATTATTATTATTTGTGACGCCCCCAAAATAGGTATACATCACCCATTCTGAGTCGTCAAATATATGGTACATAACATAAATACAAACTTCGTTTATACAATACGACAAAACGTAGCAAAGAGTTTTAACACACATATTGTCTCGTAGACAGTATCCAAACTCAAATAAAGTCCTCATTACAATTATTATTACACTATTTCACAGAATAGTGAGGACTATTAAAGCAACCATTTGGACCGTCACTCTATTCCCCGACTAGTCCCAACTATATTCTCATTTCTTAAAGAGAACAATGAAAGCAAAAGGTGAGCTCAACTAACCTAGTAAGAAATATTATGACTAAGATAATGCAGAATAAATTATCGTTAGCCTTCAAAAATGTTAAACTGATAGAATATAATAGACAACAAGTTTAAATGCAGCGGAATAAATAATCCATTAGAAGAGTCAAGTAGAACAAAATGTCTACTATCTCCTCCAAATTAAAAGTCCATCGTTAATATTTCTTTCCTGTAATACTTATCAACAGTTCTTTGTTGTACCCAAGACAAAGAGAACTTTCATCACCTGTCTTTACCTGAACCACTAAAGATTATAGTTAAATTCACAATTCATATTTATAATCATGTAAATCAACAGTTTCTCCTTGCCACAAAAGCTTAATAGAACTTTTACTCAATATACTTACCCCAAAGGCTAAAGATATTCAAATGTAATAACAATGATCATACCAATCACTTGTCTATCTTTGCACTACGAGCCAAAGATATTCAACTATAAAACCAATGGTCATGATCATACCAATCAATTGTCTGTCAGTGCACTACGGCCAAAGACTTTTAACTGTTAACTAATGATCATGATCTTGCCAAACAGATCATCGAATTATCCATGCACTACGGGCCAATGATATTCGTTAGTATCACCAGTGATCATGATCATATCATACACCTGTCCATCTTTGCACTACGGGCCAAAGCTATCAATCAAAAGTTCGTCTTTGCACGTAAGCCAAAGATATACAACTGTAAAATCGATAATCAACAGTCCATATTGACAACATGATATAAGCATTCAATTAAACGAAATCAAGGATAAATATTAAAGACTTTAAATTTATCCAGAGTTTAAAAATTTCCAAATTGACAACATGATAACTGCTTTATGGAGTAAAATTCAAGAATAATATTTCGAAAATAATTTGGACAGAAAAGAAATCAACTTTTGTCATGAATAGTACCCCGGGTGAATAGTACCCGAGTGAATAGTACCCCGTGAATAGTACTTCGGGAATAGTATCCCGTGAATAGTACTTTATGAATAGTACTGTATTTATGAATAGTATCGTATTTATGAATAGTGCCTATTAATAGTACTCTGTGAATAGTACCGTATATATGAATAGTATCTATGAATAGTACCGTATGAATGAATAGGACCGTATATATGAATAGTGCCCATGAATAGTACTCTGTGAATAATACCATATATATGAATATTATCTATGAATAGTACCGTATAAATGAATAGTACTATATGAATAGTACCATATATATGAATAGTACCCCAGCATGAAAAGCTTAAAATTTAACAAGAATGTTCAGAAAAATATCCTTGTGAAACGATTCTAGATGAAACATAAATTTCAAGGATATTCTTCTAATTTCAAGGAGTATAGAAGCAATACTTTAACAAAATGAGTGTAGAATTAGGAATACGAAACGAAATAATATTACTTACATACTATAGAGTATGGAAGAAAATATTATTTCATACGAATATTGAACAAAAATAATATTCCTTACCTTAGTAGAAGACTGGATACTGTAATAGTGAAGTAGCAGAATACTCTTCTTCTTTCTTTCTATAGTTTCTCTCTCTATAGTCGCTCTTGTAAGTCTTAGTGAGTTTGTGAGAATGAAAGAAGAAATGAGCTCCTATTTATATGAAAACATAGTTTCGATAATTGCACGTTTAGGGGCTCAAATTATTACAGTTTAGTACATTCATCTTTGCCTTAATTTTTAATTTAGTCCTTCAAGTATTATCAATCTGCACAACCTCCCCTAATAGTACATGCATGTGAACCAATAGTTCCATGCATGTGAACAAATAGTTATTTGCATGTGAACTAATAGCAATTAACTGCTTATTTATCCGATTAATTATCCGTTTGGTCAATAATAACAAAACAAGTCAATCACAGAGTTACCTCCTTTGAGGGTAATTGGGTCACGGAAGAATTAAAGAAAAATAAATGAACAAACACCAATTTAAAAGGATAGTTAAACAAACATCTTTCACTCATCAATTATTATTCTTATCTTTAATCAATACGAACTTATTCATCATTAATATTATAACTCACAATATTAACAATCAGATCATTCCCAGGAAAGAGAGGCTTTCGATAAGGATTTCTCCCTATTGGCGCATAATTAGGTGACCAAACCCTTTTTCTCGACAGAACAAAAATTAATAAACGTACTACGCATTTGTGCAACGTAGTTTAATTATAGATTATAAAATATTATCGTAATTGAGTGAAAGTAAGTGCATTATTTTAAAAATATGACTAAAAATCAATTGACTCACAACATTTTAAAGAAAGTATTAAAGACTAGAGAAAAAAATATAAATAGAAAGAGTAACAAATCAATACATATAGAGAACTGACATTTAAAAAATTGATATTTCATATAATTTTTTTTAAATAAATAGTGAGTGGATTTTATTTTATGTAAAAATATTATTTTAATATATAAAAATATCATTTTAATATGTACCAAGGACTTGTCATACACACAAGTTTTAATTAGTGCGCTAATCTATGTGAACTGGTCATCGCAGCTAAAAAGTTGGCGCACAAATTTGACCATGACAACTTGCTTAATTTACTTTAGGGTTATGAATTTTACTCATTTTTTTAATACTCTTTTTTAGATTCACACAGTCCACTTGTTCTTATTTAAAGGTTTTGAAGGTTTTGTATAGTTGACAAGAGATGTAATGATCTATTGCCATACTATCTTATTGTAATACAGCTTAAAGGCTTGGCTGCTCTTTAGTTTATTTTATTCTGTAATGGTTACTTGACCATATATTGATATGACTCATTTTTACTAATATATATAGACAAGGAAATCGTACATTGCTAGAGTTAAAATTTTGTATTGATTGAAGAGGAGAAAAATTCACGAAAAGTACAAAATTGATTGATGAATTAAAGAGAGGAGAAGAACAGGTGAACGATTACTCCAACGACACGTGACAGAACTCCTAGAATCCGAGAACCTTGTTAAAGTAACAAAAATTCAGAGAGCCTTCTTAAGGGCTTCGGGTTGAGAGAGAATCTCCAAGTCTCTTAGTCTTCCAAAAAGTCCAAGAGTCCAAAGTGAGGTCCCTTTTCACAATAGAGTGGAAGAGGTATTTATAGGATTTTCTGGAGAGTGGTCATGTGCTAGGCACATGCCCTCGGAGAAATTTCAAATTTACCCTTAGTCGTCAGAGTAATGCCCAGATCGTCATGCCTTCTAGCCACCAATCCAATCCCTCAATCAATTCCTAAAATGAGTAGTCTTCACGTGTCTTTTGCCTCGGGACACATGAAAGACTATCTCAGGTCTTGCTTCTTTATTTCCGGCTCTTCCGTCTTTTCATTTAATCATAATGCGAACCTTAATTTGTGCATTTAATTCAATTAGGTCAAATGAACCCTAATTTGCACTTGGGCCCACAATATAAAAATAGATAATTATTAGGTTAAATGAACCCTAATTTGCACTTGGGCCCACAATATAAAAATAGATAATTTAATTTTTGTTGACAACAGGTTTTGAAAACAAATTCAGAGACAACAGCGGAATGAACATTAAAGATAATAAGTTATTCCTCCCGCACCTAGATCCCCCTAACCTAGATAAATAATTGCTAGTTTCAGAACAATTTAATTATTTAAAGGACGAAGGGAGTGTGAAAAAAACAATTTTATAATATTATATTTAATTTGGTTCGAGAAATCTCTTGCTTAAGTTTAAGGGGTAAGCGAAAAAACCAAGAATGAAGCAATTCTACGAATTCGATTTCGAAATTATAAATTGCATCAATTCAAATTATATTTGAAAAATCATACTCAGATTCGACTCGAATATTTATTACTCGAATTCGATCCGACCAGACTCGAATATTTATTCAAACTACTCGCGAGCTTCAAATTCAAGCTCGAATTCGAGTTTCCACATAATAACTAGTTTTATAATAAATATAATTATAAATTGAATTTGTTATTTTACTTAAAAATGAGAAAATATATTTATTATTATACTTTCCAAATATAAAATCACAATTAAAACCAAAACAAAATAATAACTAATTATCCTAATTTGATTTAAATTTGTATATATTATAAGAGAATATATCGAACATCTAATCGAATATGTATTAAGCGAGTATGTATCGAATCACAATCAAAATTTAAGTAGTTTGAATCTTAAGCAGTAAGTATAATCTTGCTGCTGATTCTACTCATATTTTTTATTCGATTTATTTTAATGCTTCGATTTGGATTATATTATTAACGAATCCTAGTCTCTCATTTCGTATTTTTTTTTGAGTCGGAATTTAATCGAGCCCAAATGTTGTGTTGGATTTCTGATACTTTACTTAAGTTCACTAAGGGGGTGTTTGATAAAAATTGAATGAATATGAATATGAATCTGAATAAAAAAAAATTATTTGATAATTGTCATGTCTGAAACATCTGAATGACAAAACTTTATTATTTTACCCATCTGAAAAAATTCAAAATTATTGTAAATTTATTTAATATTACTTAATATAATAGTTAATATATTTTTTAAATTTTTTTTACTTCATTCAGCTGCTCATTCAGCTTAAAAAATCTGACTTAGTCATTTAAAATTTCGTCAAAATCTTATCGATTCAAATTAATTCAAACCAAAAACAAACGTCTTTACCGATTCAAATTTATTCAGATTCAATTTCCATTCAAATTTCTAAACAAACACCTTCTAACTTTATTTAACTTGCAACTTGTGATATTAGGCGGGAAAGAAAAAATGGGTTATTTATACATTTGACAAAGAAAGGCAACAGTACTACTAGTCTATTGCGATAATTAAGGAGGATGTAGTTGGTTTATAAGGCAGACTTTGAAACTTAATTCTATTAATCCAATTTTAGCACCCTCCAAAACTGTCCTAGTCTATGTTGAATTCATTTAAACAATCGATCAGTTTCATATCAGTATTATTTCAAAATGATGTGATTGATGTCTACTCATTTATGATAAATTATCAACTAATTACACTTTGTTACATTATTTTGTAGCTATTTTTTATTAGATTCTTTTAATTTGCCACCAAAGTAATACTGTTGACAAATTAGGCTGTTGATACTATTAGAGCAAAATAATGGAATATGATCCCCTTAATTACACTTATTCTTTAATTTCTTCTAATACACATTCAGCGACACAAATACTCCCTCTGTTTTGAATTATAAAAACATTATTGACCTTTTAAAAGTAAATTTGTGATATTTTCAAATTCAAAATCGACATTATTCATTTAAATTTTAATTAAAAATAATAAATCTTATAACTAGTAGTACTTTTGAAATAATTTATAATATTCATAATTTTATTGATATAAAATAAATGAATTCATGTTAATTCTGAATTTAAAAATATTTGAAATTTAAAAAGTTAATAATGATCTTATAATTTGAAAGGGATGGCGTATTACAATTAGCGACAATTAAATTCTTTGCAAAGAATTAGTGACCCAATAAATTCGTTGCAAACAATTATGTTGTTAAAAGAAATATTTGTACTGCTGGATTTGTATTAGGAAAAATTGGATTACGATCCCCTCTGTTACATTTATCATCCAATTTCTCCTATTACACATTTAGAGACAAAAAATTGCTTTATGTGACACTTTTTGTGACACAATTTGTTGCGATGAATTTTATGGTCACTAATTGTTTGCGGCGGATGTTATTTTGTTGTTAAATGTAATAATTCTGTCGCTAAATGTGTATTGAGAGAAATTGAAGAATATGTGTAATGGAGGGGATCCTACTCCCAAGATAATGATGTCAAAACAAATATACATTTAACAAAACTTTTGCAATTGATCTAACGACACTTACAATTTAAGCGACACTAACACTTTAAGCAACATTTATTATTAAGATAATATCAACTCAAAAATAAAGATAGTTGATATTGTCAAAATAATAATGATATCACCAAAATAATAAAGTCATTTATACTGTTAAGTGATGATAGAGCAACTATAAAAGTTTCGATAACTGTATAATTGTTCTACAAAAAACAAAAACAATAACAATAACAATAACCTACATCAAGAGTATATTTGAAACTTAATAATTGTAAAGGAGAAAAAAATGAATGGTAAGGAAAATGATCTTAATGGACATGCTCTGAGTGACAAGTGTTAGAATCGTAACTTCGTAGAGTCAATATTGTTGTTAAAGATATGACACGGGTGATCCCTGTCCTTAAGGTCTTTATCGCCCTCACCACTATCGGGTTCTTTAAGAGTTCTGAGATGATATATACCTCTAGGATATATATCGTTTTTGGTGAATTATCCATGATAGCAATTCACGTAAAATTTCAATAGAACACTACTTTGTAGTAGTTGTTTGTTTATAAAAATATTGGAGAAGATAAAAAAAATACATGTGCAAAATCATATATGTAAACTTATGCATATATCTCATCTTATGTATATATATCAACACACACACACACACACACACATATATATATATATATATATATATATATATATATACATACATATATAGATACATATATATATAAGTTACATAATATACTATTTAATTCTATATTTAACCATACTTATTAATACTAAATATGTAAGTTACATACTAGTTAGTATTAATGTAGTGGTTAATTAGAATTAGCACTCAATATTTTCCTTTTGTTCCAAAAAATAAAATAAAATGGACTTCTATTAAATGGAACTAAGGAAAAATAGTTTTATCAAACAATTTTGCACCTTATTAAATGTCTCACTATAGACACTAATCAAATGATTTTTACACAAATCAAATAAAATTCTCTTTTATTCTCCACATTGAGGACATTAATTTACACATTTTATACTTACTTAAATTATGTCCACAGATGGGTTTTATCAAACTCAAATATGACATATTATAAGTCACAAAAGTATAAAATAAGGTGCAATATATAATAATCCCCCACTTGTTTGGAAAAATCATTTTTCATCCAAACAACTTCATATCAAACAACTCCAAGGTATGTGTGCATAAAAGAGGGTGTGACGAACATTGAACCTTCCCTTAGTGTAAACAACTCAAAGTCAAATCAAAGTTGAAGGTGTCCGTAGATTGAACCTCTACTTCTATATGATATGACCAGAATTGTCACACACACACACACACAAAATCCTCCTACCACGATGAGTATTCTCAATTGCTTTGCGCTAATATGGCCATGCGCAATACCCTGTTTCATGAACCTCTAAGAGAGTAAACCACAACCCTCTATAAAAAGCGGCTCCACTTCTAGTTCATATAGGCAAAGTGTTTCACATGTGTTTCTGTTGCTAAGAACACAACAACTTTGTTAAGAGTATAACTCAGCCTCGGTCGTGCAAAAGACGTTACTATCTTAAACTACATATGGAACCACATCGATAGTAACACAATCAACAACTGTTACTTGTTTTCTCCCATTGAACCTATAAACTAGGGGTAACCTAGGAATAGGTTGGGTTCCCATCACCCCTGACTCAAAGTGGTTTAAGTTTCATATCACAAGTAGTTAAACTTACCAAGATCTCGTCAAAGTCTTAGTAAAAAGATAAGTCAAGTCGTCACTTGACTTTCTCGTAGATAAATATTATAATACCTTCTTGTATCAATTATCTAACAAAAATTATGTCTATGACCAACATGTCAAGACTTACCATTAAAGGTAATCTCATATGCTCTATACAAAACAATTTCATTATCACATCATAATGAACTAAGCAATAGAAGTGGCCACAATTTGATGTTTTAACAACAAATTTCGATTCCGTTTGCTTTCTCTATCATATAAAGCAATGATATTACTTGCTACTCCAAGTAAATTATTCCCTCACTAAGGGATAATATATCCACCTACTTGTAAAAATATAATTATATATTCACTTACTTGTGAATATTTTTATACTTATTCAAGATCACAACCAGTTATGAATCCAAGATTAATAATTTGTACTGCATAAAAAATTTCACTAACATAATATTGTGAAATAGGAGGCTTTAGACTAGGCTACAATCAATGTTTTAACAAACACCCTAATCCATTAAACTTCCCTCATAAAATAATAACATTAGATTCATATTGTGAAATGGAAAATACTCATTTGTTTCTTACTCATCTAAGAAACAAAATCCAAGATTGAGTGAAAATTCACCTACTTGTAAATTTATAATTTTCCTCACTAAAATATAAGTGACACTTATGTGATCTATTAAAATATTGAGAGAACTAACAAAAACCAATGTAAATAATTAGTATACTAAGTTTAAAATTGTATGTAATATCTGATCTCGTGCATTGCATATCAAACACAAGGCTCCCACTAGCGAATGTGTACTTCAGCTTTACAATAGCTATATCAGAATTAACTTTTAGTGTACCACTATTATTAAATAATTATTAAATTCTCCAATCTCAAGGTATATCAAACTCAGTTTAGTATAGCCTCTCAATACAATTTAATTGGTTTAGTTGGAATCCTCATTATGTTTTCACATGATAATAAAATAACATTTATTTTACAAGTCTTTCAACATAAAAACAAAAATAGATATTTCTTAGACCCGTTTACATTAACAATATTATATAAATGATCAACATATCATTAATATACACAAAAACTATCACATTATAGTTTATACAATTATATTGTTAGTGTAAACATATAAATAATTTTATATCCGATAAAATCTCAAGGTTAATATGCACATATTATCACCTAATATTTATCCACTTGAATATTTATAACTTAGTTTCAATCTCACTATTGAACTAAATCACAATAAATATTTTGGATCATATTTAGGCTAATAAAATAGGTTTTTATTTACCAAATTATTATATTGATTTTCTTCACCAAATCAATATTGCTCTTTCTAGGTTCAATTTATAACTTTGTTGAACCTTAGATAATTAATTAAGTGAAATAAGTTCACACTTCAATATTATTCAAAAGTTTGTGTTTCAAAGACTTTCATTTTCGTAACTACACAATCAAATTGAATTTCGCAACATGAAATCCATAAGCCTTACTATTTCTTACATAAATAAAATTATGCTCCAAATAGTTCAAAAGCTAAATTTAGTCCATAAATAAAAATCTTAAAGAATCACCCCACACTTTTAAATAATTAAAATCTCATTGAATAATTTCACTTCACAATATTATGCTCACTACTTAAAATAAATTTTAGATTAATTAACATTTTATGTAACAATGTTCCTATAAATATTACTTCCACATAAGAATATTAAGGAACACTTCTCAAAACATAAAATAAGTTCTTGCACATTTTATGTATTAGTTATTCATATAAAGATTGTTTCAATATAAGAATCTTTTAGAATACCCCCACATAAGAAAACAAGCTCTTATTTTACGAATTACATAAAATCTAAAATCTAAAAAATATTTAATATAAGCACTTAATAAATTATACATGTACATTTTTCAAGTATACCAACACGTAACACTTGATTCTATATAAAAGTATAAAATTCATTATATACAAATTATAGCACAACTCATCATATTGCACAAATTTATTTGCATATAAAATATAAAATTTATATTTACTTTCTAAGAAATTAATTTATCACACAAAATTAATTTATGTAGAAAGCAAATAAAATTCTCACACGTGAATTAGTATATCCTCAAGTATTTTCTTGTCCCAACTTGGATAGGAAATATCATAAACAATATATCTTTTGACATTTACAATATAGAATTCAAGACAATCTTCATAATAATATGAAATACTTGAACTTCACTATATTTATAAAAAGTCAAAAAATAAATTTTTACCTCAATTAGGATATACAAAATTCATATAATCACATTAAAATTTACTACTTCTTGGACAAGAAGTACACAAAAATAAATCAACATATATCAATTGTGATTATCCCAAAACATTACGAATAACATTTTTAAGTGTTTTCTCAATATCATAATCACATTGTATACAAGATTTATTCAACAAAATTTACTTCTACAATATCTCTTCCAACTATTAGTTGATAATTAATTTATTATCTACAAACAAAGTAATTTATCTCAAAATTCATGCATACAAATCCCAAGTAATATTATACACTAAATATTACCTCAAACTTTCTATACATAATTTTGTTCAGCATTTAACATAAATTTACTTTATTCTCAAAATAAATTAATTGACAACTAATTTGTTATACATAGAGACAGTAAACTTCTCAAATTTTACTACAACTTTCTCATAATAAATTAATCTCAATTAGTGTATAAGAAAAAAAGTTCTCAAATTTCATACATACATATACACATCATAATATTTTTGAAAGTTATATACACACAAGCCAATCATGTTTGATGATAAAGCATATACTTTGTAACAATCTTATTCATTTATTAATAAAAGTATTAATTTATTAAAGGCTTTTAATTATCTACATGATCTTTGTTTTATAATATGTGATAAACCCATAGTTTTAAGCAATGGTTTTAGAATAATGATGATGATCATTCTAATGAGATCTAAATTCTTAGAAAGCTTAAAACTAAAATAGTTCCCAATCATTGGATTACTAAATTGGGGATTAGTGAATCCAGGATAGATTGGTACATACGTTTGCTTGCTCATTGGATGAGGATGATTGATCTCATGATCATTTGTGTGGAGACACTAAAGCAAGTATGTAGGTGCTTATTAGAGAATAAGTTCATCGAGCGTGGCTCGCTAAGGAATACCTAATGGAGTTTTACTTGCACCGTCAATAGGAATTCTCAGTAGTGATAGTAAGTACAAGTGATCCTTGGACTTGAGATCATCATAGTATCTTGTTTATGATGAGTTATACTTTAACTTATTCCTTAAGACCCTTAGGGTATATCAAAGGTATGCTTAGGTATAATAAGTTATACATGGAGATAATGTATGATCAATAAAGAATCTACCACTTCTAATAAAGAAAGAAATGTCCTATGTGATTCGATAAATGACAACCCAGTAGTCCTTGGCAAAGCGAATGAAATTAGAAAGGAGTTTCTAATTTGCATTATTTGAGAGTTATGCATTTAAGGATCGAAATACATATAATTAAATAAAATAAGACTTGATGATAATTCCATGTCTTATATTTAATTGGGACATTGTATGGTGGAAGGATTGAATTATACGGTAACTATTTACTCAAAGGTTCTTTTATGATTAATGTTGAAATCTATATTATCCGGAAAGTCGTTGATCGCTAGGGACGCTTATCGCTATTGTAGAATAAATATTATTTATTTAAATAAATTAATTGTTTAATTTATTTATTTAAATAAGATTAGAATTGTTCTAATTGATTTATTCACAACCTGGGTTTAATATGGAGAACCTAAAGGGTCACACCATAAAAAGGAAGAATAATTATTTAAGAAGTTAATGGCATAATCGTAATAATATGTTAAGTATATTTAATTTAATCTATGGTGATAGAATAAATTAAATAGCTTAATATTTATTATTTAATATTTTAGAAATATTAAATATAAATTAATAAGAGGAGTCTTATTAATATTATTACAATTATTATTATTTTAATTTCTAAAAGAGTTTAGGAATTAATTTAATATAAGTACTCTCATTTATTCCTAATAAGATTAGGAGGGAAAATTAATTAAAGGAGTTTAATTAATTATCCCTAATAAGATTAGGGAGCCCATTTAATTAAAAGAGTTTAATTAAATAATACCTTATTTTAAATAGGGTGACATAATATCTTTATAAGAGGGTCTTATATCGGATATCAATAATACTGACATAATTCTAATTTGTTGGGAAAGACGCCTTTTCTATAGAGATAGAAAACTAGGGTTTAGCCAACCACCCATTTTCTTAAATCCTTCTTCTTCCTTGGTGGATCACCTCTAGAGGCCAAACATTTGGGTGGCTAACGTTGATCAAAGGAAGGAACCAAACCCGGAGATTCAAGGAGATCGCGGAGAAGTAGGAGGTGAACTCGTACCTGAGGAAGCTCGTTTCTACAAGGGTATGATTTCATAATTTCTTATTCTTCGTTTAATTAATAATTGTGCATAAAGGGTGATCCAGGTATATGGTTTGTATAAAATTTTAAACTCTGATTTTTACACGTTTTCGCTTATTTGTGCAATTTGATTGCGTTCTTGAATATTACAAACCTAACAATTTTATCTACTCATAAAATATTATAAACAAAATACATATATGCATAAAATTAAATTTATTCCATCATGAACAAAAATTTAATTACTTTTCTTATCTCACAAAACTAATTAATTAATTAATTACAACAAAATGAAAGTAATATAATACTAAACATACAATATCATTTACACATGATATAATACATAAAACATATACTTTCAAGTATATACACATACAAAATGATACACAATTATCATTTATAAATATAAAGGCTAATGTTAAAAAACACACCTTTTGAAATTAAATCCGAAGAACGACATAATCTCTTCAGAAAGATTTCTAAGCATCAATATTTGGTGTTTTTTCATGATGATCACTCTTCATCTTCTCCGCATCAATTTACAAACATGTAGATTGTAATCTTTTTCACTTTCATTTTTCTCCACAATCCATCTTCTAACAGGAATTATCAATAAAAATAATAAGCTTAATATCTCAATATATTACTAATTATCATAAAAATTCCATTGATAAAATAGATACAAGAAAAATGACATTTATCTTTGAAAACCGTGTTGTCTTCCATCTCACCAAAATCATGCCTCTAACAAATATGATAAAGACCTTAAGATTGTTAGAATCGTAGCTTTGTAGAGTCAAAATTGTTGTTGAAGACATGACACGGGTGATCCATATTCTTAAGGTCTTTATCGCCTCACACTTTATCGGTTTCTTTAGAGATTCTGAGACGATATACATAAGCGATATATGTCAAGCCTCGATGAATTATCTCGTGATAAAATTCACGTAAAATTCTAATGAACACTACTTTGTAGTAGTTGTTTGTTTGTAAAAATATTGTAGAAGATAGAAAAATACATGTGCAAAATCATATATATATATGCATAAACTTATGTATATATATATATATATATATATATATATATATATATATATATATATATATATATATATATATATATATATATAAGTTACATAATATACTATTTAATTCTATATTTAACCATACTTATTAATACTAAATATGTAAGTTACATACTAGTTAGTATTAATGTAGTGGTTAATTAGAATTAGCACTCAATATTTTCCTTTTGTTCCAAAAAATAAAATAAAATGGACTTCTATTAAATGGAACTAAGGTAAAATAGTTTTATCAAATAATTTTGCACCTTATTAAATGTCTCACTATAGACACTAATCAAATGATTTCTACACAAATCAAATAAAATTCTCTTTTATTCTCCACGTTGAGGACATTAATTTACACATTTTATATTTACTTAAATTATGTCCACAGATGAGTTTTATCAAACTCAAATATGACATATTATAAGTCACAAAAGTATAAAATAAGGTATAGTATATAATAAAGTTATAATTCTTGATCCAATACACGTTTAGATATTAATTTTAATAAATTTTTTCTTGAATTTTTCAAGTTCGTTTGAAATTTCAGGAATCAGAATTTTCCAAATGAGGGCCTTTTTATTCCTTAATGGAGAATACTGATGATCAGTCAACAACTTCTAGATACTTTTTGATTCACTTGCAAGAAAAAAGAATAGTCAATTTATGATTGTGGTGCCAATATATAGCATTCATCATCTATATATTCAACACCTTCAAGTCAATTTAATAAACGTCCACATTGTCCAATTCATCATATGGAAAACAACTTAAGTTTATTACTTATTTTGAAATTTTTGATCTTGCCCTAGAATTGGACAATTAGTCTGTACAATTATCTTTGCCAATAATCTTGAAATGGAAAATTTTAAATTCAATTCTCAGTGCCGGATGGATCTTGAAATTCCGCTACTCCAATGACATAATTGCATGCTAAGCTGAAACTTTTCATGTGTAAGCTAGCTATTAGTGTCCGTGGGATAAGATGTACTTTTTAAAAGTAAATTTGAAATATTTTTAAATTTAAAATTATTATGATTCCTTTAAGTTTGAAAACAATATATATTATAACTAGATTTGGAACGGTCATCAAACTGGAAAATGTACCGGGTGGATGAGTCACTGGTCTAACTAGTGGTCGAACCGTTATTGACTAAATGACATCATTAATATATAAAAATATATATTATTAGTAATTAATAAAATTTTAAAAAAATTCATTTTTTATGAGCTAAAACATAATAAAGTTGAGTTACAATATTACTAAAAGTGGTTAATTTTAATATTAAAAATTTTTTGGCACAAAAAATAATAATTAAAAACTAGGTCAATTAAACGGTTTTATCGGTTGAACTACCGGTCGGACCGGTGGTCAATTGGTTTTTGACCAAATCAATAAAATCAGGTTGAACCGGACCGGAGAGCTGACTGGTTTAAATTTTTACTAGTTGGACAAATAGGCTGGTCTGGATTTAATAACACTGCTAGAGATGACAATGGTGTGGTGTGATTCTGATTTTTCAATATTTTAGAAACGCACCGATCTTTAAACTCTTGAATCGAAACCGCACCACATGATTGGTAGTGGTTCAAAATTTTTCTATATATACTAAAACTCTGCCCAACCGATTTATCTTGTGAATCGCACCAACTTTTAGCGAACAAAAATTAAAAATACTTTTCACTTAATTTTTATTAAATTAGTTTAATGTTTTTATAACATTCATTAAAATAACACAGGAAATGTGATGCCCCAAATTTGGGTACCTTTAAACTCTGAATATGGTGCTTGTTGGGATATTTCACATGAATCCCACATTGGATAAATTCAAGAGTGTAGATGGGTTAATAAATATAAGTAAATTTCAACGCAATAGGTTAACCTTTTAGGTAAGGAGGTGGTCCAACACGCTTATTAGCTAATCTACTGTGAGTGTCTTATTGACATTGGTGATGAATTGATGTGAAATGGATTGTACAATTCCGCTACAAAATGATATCAAAACTCATGATTCGATGGAATAACTCCAAGGTGCGAGGGTAAAATTTGCAGGCCTCTACTCTTGGGTGGAGCTATCAACTCCAGGATGCGAGGGGAGTGCAAGGGTAAATAATTATAAAAATCCAATACAACCTTTGAATGAAGTTGAAAAAGTAGCACAATGAATAAATTGTGGAAGTTAAAAACTTTCGAAAAAGTTTAAGAATACTTGCCTGAACCGTTATTAAATAATTACTTTAAAAACGCCCTTCAATTATTCTACATATTTAATTAACAATAATATGTCAATAAGACATATAAAAACTCCATATATTGGTTTAACTCGCATTAGTACTTATTTTATATTTTTTGCGTTTTATAATTTAATTAGCGCGACAATCTTTTTTAAAAATGTCTTACGGTGTTGCGGCGTTCGAGAATTCCATAACCCTCCTAACAACTCCCTAGGATGGTTTATATCATTTATTATTTATTATTATTATTATTAATATTATTATTATTTTCAAGTTGGGATATTTTAATACAATTGTCAAAAATATCGCATGTCGTTGCGACACGGCAGGACTACATGCTTGTGACACACCCGACATACACGATGCCACTCAACGTCGCCCAACACACCTTGACGTGCACCATGTCGCCCGGCTTCCCTCAACGTGCTTTGACATGCACCATGTTGTGTGGCGTTGCATAACATGTCTTTATTTAACTGTTCTGACCCCCTTCTTCCGACCCTCATAACTTGGTCGTTATAAGTCGAATTGGTCTGTTCTCGCATCATTTTCTTCCTTGTAACATCTACTACAAGTCCCCTAAGGAGTAAATTTTTTCCAGAACAATTTTAATTTCAGGCCAAAACTGATGACTAACTTTCTATTTTTTGCAGATTTGACTATCCTTATTCTAAAGGGCTTAACTCCCACCTCTGGACTCAGAATGAGGTCATTCTTACGTCTACGGACTCCTTATTTAACGTACTACATAACCCCCGACATAGAAATTTTTTTCCAATTGGAACATAAATCTATTCGAAAGCCAAGGGTCACACAAGGCTTTTTGATTTTTAACTAGTTTTACGAAAAAAATCGTCATGACTTCGTTACACAAACTTTTGCTTCTGTTTTAATTGGGTGGTGTTCGTAAGTCATAGGAGCATAACAAAACATACTAGAACTTAATTTTTACATTTGGAACCCCGCACAAATAGTATCCCAAAAAAGTCCCTAGTCCACTATTATACCGTTCTTTCATTCTTTCTCTTTTACGCATAGGTTTGTATTTTTCATTTTTGGTTCACATAACATACATATTTAAGGTGTTTTAACAAGATTTACTCCTTTATATCCCCCTTATAACTTCAAGATCCATCATGATCTTCCATTATCAACAACCACCAACAACTACAAACTCAAAGAAAAGAAAATAAATTAAAAAAAGATGAAGAGTTTGATGATTTTAGATTTACCTCTTATTTCTTATTCTTCTTCTTTGCTTTGCTTGATCCAAGCTTGCACCTCACAAATCCGACCTTCTCTCTGTCTTTTTTCAAGCTCTCAAGCTTTTTCTATTGCTTTCTCTCTTTTCTCTCTAACATTTAGCCAATGTTGGTGAAAGTGAAAGAGATGATACTTTGGTTTGTTTATATAAAAGCTAGTTTTCATTTATTATAAGTTGGTCACCCAACTTAAATCTTCTAAGGTATTTCCCCTTATCTTTTAAAGCTTACTAATCATCCCCTTGAGTTAGCCTAATCAAACCACAATTAAACTAACTCAAGACACTTAATCAACACATATTGGTTAAGATCACTTAATGGGGGAGACAACCAATTAATGGTTTGTTTAGATAAGGTGAGTCATGCAATGTGACTCATAATTAATTTTCCCATATGGGTATCATATTTCCACCCACGTTAGGACCAAAATACCTTCTTTTTTTCTTCCTTTATCCCGTATGGGATAATCATCTAACTCCTTAGCTTTGACACCAAGTCTTTAGGGTTTAACCCTAAGACTTGAGCAATGGCTCAACCCTAAGACAAGTCATGTCATAACTTAGCTTTACCCTTGGCTCAACAATTAGCCAATTCATTCAAACCCAGACTCAACCCTAACTTAGCCTTTCCAAATCCTTGGCTCAACCCTAGCCAAACTTATTCCAACCCTAACCAAGACATTTCAAATCCTAGGCTTTGTTAAACCAAAATTAATTTGGTTAATCATTTTCTTTTTAGTTAAATTTTTTAACTTTTTTGGTTACGTTTTTGTAACATGCTCGGTTAGCCGAAAAATTGACTTTCGATTTTCGAAAATCCAATTTCACCACCGATCCCTATTTTCCGAATAAACGCTATGTAGTTCTTCGAAAAGTCAAAAAAACGAGGTAAAGTTTTTTAGTGTGAATAGTATTTTTACGGCTTTTTCCTGAAAAAACTTTTTTTAGAGATTTCATCTCTCCTTCTCAAATAAACGCTATGACGTAATTCGAAATTTCAAAAATAAACATTTATTAGCGCTTTGTACGTTTTATGAATAGTGATTTTGCGTTTTTCTCGAAAAAATTTATTTTCTCTCAAAAACTTCCAACACTCGTAAACTAAGTCATTAATCGACCTAAAAACTCATCACACACAATTTATTTTATCAAAATATTTATTTTATTTAATAAATATTAAAAATCTTATTACAAAGTTATTCTTCGTTCTCGATCGTTACAAGAAATATTAATAACTAATATAAAAATATATGTTCAATTAAAATTAAGATAACATTATTATTTAATATATTTCAACTATGTATACAAATATTCATTAATTAATTTTGATATACAAAAGTAAAAAATAATTAAATTATACATTTGAGTAACCCTATGATTATATATAATATTATATAAGAATAATAACACTATGCAATATCGAGATATAATTAGAATAAACAACTATATATGTATAGTGCGGCTTATAAAGGACCGGTGCACCCCCAGTTCAAGAAACGGCGCAATACGGTGCGATGCACCAGTGGTTTAGAGGCAAATACTAAAATTGTACCACACTGATCCTGGTTTAAATTTTTTTGCACCAAAACCGCATTGACGAGGCCAACGATTCGGATGAAAATATGTCGGTTCGATACGGTTTGACCGTTTTTGGATCGGTTTTACTTTTTAAGTTATTTATGATATTTATAATTGTATTGACATATATCAAATAAATTCATGACAATTTTAAGTAAAAGAATACTTGAAATTAACTTTTAAAAAGTTTTTAAAAACTGATCTTATACTTTAAAAGGGAGGTAGTATTTGTTTTGGGTTCAAAATTCTGAAAATTCTCAGGTAGTATGGATTGTTCTAAAGATGAAATTTTTGGGCAAGTGCAAATATTTGAACTTATATTGGACAAAACTTTTGGACAATTTTGACCACAAATGTGTATCTATTGACTTGTCGAAGATATTATAGAGTAATGTTGAAATAAAAAGTATATAGTGCCCGGATTTGTTTTTCCGGAATATTGTCGAAAAACGACGTTAACGTATTGTTTCCCATGTGTTGTACAATACAATACCCTAAAGCTTTTTTAGGTTAGTAAAATATATTTGAATACTATAGGTTTTGCTGTTATTGAATTAATGTTATGTCCCATTATTTTGTAATCGTAAATTAAAAATCATGTAGTGTATACTATATTAATATAAACATAAATTAATGTAGTAGGTGTACGAATTAATATTATCATTATGTCTGATAAAATTCTGTATTCTATTTTGGTTACGGTAATCAATTGTTTCTGCAGTATGATATTCTTTTTCTCCTCAAAAGAAGATTAAATATATATATATATTTTTATATTTAAAATGATGAACTAAAATGTATAAAATAAAAAAAGGTAAATATGTCATTTAGTATAATCTATTAGTATAAAAAAATAAAAATACTCATTATTTTATATAATTTTATAACTTCACTAATTATAAATTTGAAACTTTTTTAAACTTATTTTTTGACATTATTTTTCTTAATGTATGTAAAAAATATACTTTAATCATCTTGAGTATATTAGCAGGCAAAGAATCAAGAAAAGGCAACAGTACGACTACTAGTCTATTGCGATAATTAAGGAGGATGCGATGCAGTTAACACGTGATCAATAATAGTTATTTAATTACTTTCTCAGGTATGTCAACACATGAAATTTGCACTCCCTTGCATGCCATGTTGGGCGGCGACAAGGCTGACTAATTTGGTTTATAAGGCAGACTTTGGAACTTCTACAAATTAGGTCTTTATATCAATCCGATTTTAATTAGCACCCTCCAAAACTGTCCTATTCTATGTTAAATTCATTTGAACAATCGATAAGCTACATATGACTACTATTTTAATATTAAAATGAATTGTCAATACTGTTAGAGCACTGATGTCAAATGAAATATATATATATCTATATATATATATATATTTTACATCCGCTTTTCACCTTTAGCGACGAATCTTTTTATTTGATTATATGTAAACAGATAAACGGTTTATATGTTATGACGACGGTTCGATGCGTCGCTAAAAACTAAAGACGGCAATTTCTACGATATAATGACGATTAAACGATTTATGCAAATATCGTTATGATGAAAAAGGTATGTTAAATAAAGGTTATATATGATCCTCTCTTGTATATATATAAAGTCCGACCTTTCATCGAACTGGTCGTAACTAAAAACAATTGGCATATAGCGATGATTTTTTCCGTCGTTATAGCATAAAAGCCGATTTTCTATACTATGCGACGGAAAAATTGTCATTATAATATGATTCGATTTCTTAATTCGTTACTCCAATTCATTTGAGAGAACAACACTTATATATATATATATATATATATATATATATATATATATATATATGAGATCCAATCGGAGTCCGAAGTGGTTAAGTTTTTTTTTTAAAAACAACTAAAAAAAAAGTTTAATATTTTCAACTGAAATTTTAAATTAAATATTTAAATTGTGATTTGTCATATAATAATGATATCGTCAAAATTAAACTATCATAAATTAAAGTAAATTTTACTGTCAAAAGAGTAGTCACTTGCTTATAATGTAAGTGGTGCTGAAATAATTATAAAAGTATCGATGAATATAAAATTACTCAAACAATAACAATAACCTACATCTAAAGTAAATTTGGAGCTTAAAAATTGTAAAGGATAAAAATGAGTGTTAAGAAAAATGATCTTAATGGACATAACCTAAATGATCCAATACATTTTTAGATATTAATTTTAATTTATTTTCTTGAATTTTTCAAGTTCCAAACGTTGAAATTTCAATAATCAGAATTTTCCAAATGAGGGCTTTTATTCCTTAATGGAAAATACTGATGACCGATCCACTACTACTTGATACTCTTATATATATATATATATATATATATATATATATATATATATATATATATTAAAGTCTTCAAGTTCATTCAAACAATTTAATTAGTATATTGGATTATGTATAACATCTTCAAAACTCTCTTCTAGAACAATTTTGTGGAATTATAAAGAATTATTCAAAATAAAATAAAAGCTCACTTTATAAATTAATTTTGAATTACAACACCTTTAATTTAACACATACATCAAGTTATATATATATATATATAAAAATAATATTTTAAGGTATGTTTTAGTCAAGTTTGACTAAGTCTACTTAATAAAACTTTATCAAAACGACATAATTTTATCTCCATAGGGTTAAGTTTTTTATTTTCTAAATTTTATATAAAAAGTCTTTAATTATAATTTTATACAAATTATGTTGTTTTGTTAAGTAGTTTTAGTCAAGTATAATTAATGCATATCTTAGATTACCTTTCTATATATATATATATATATATATATATATATATATATATATATAGAAATTGATATTTTCATATTATAATTATCATTTATAGATCCTATAAAATGACGATTTTTACCGTCGCTATACATTTATAACGATACTTTTCATATGAAAATGTCAAAAAATCATGTGAAAATATCAATTTTTATTATATATCGGTCCTTTAGAAGTTCAAATGTAGGTGGTGGGGTCTCTAATTTGACAATGAGGATTTCTTAAGGTGCACGTATGTGAGAGGATCCTGTTTTCTAAAGTTGGTTAAATTAATTAAGCCACTTATCTAGTGGTTTGAAATCATCAATAAAATGTTTTATCTCTCTCTCTCATTGATAAGAGAGGTTCAATGATTATTGTTCTTGAATTTTTACAATCATGTCAAGGGAATATGGAAAAAGTTAAGAATTTTTTTTTCCCAGCGGCACATTCACAATGTGATTTTCGCATACTTAACAGTGTATATTTTAGCTAGCATACTTAGATTTTATGGTATGATTAATGAAGAAAAATTATTCAAATTTTCTTATTCAGCATAATTTATTTGGATATGTTTATTTACAATTATAATGCATGAAATTGGAATATTATTCAGCAGAGTTTCTTATCCTTAGATTCATCCCAATACGACAATATTATGGATTATTTTTTGTTTCTAAAATTATTTATAAGGAACTATAATATTATTTCAAGTAGCAAGGTGGTATAAAAAGATATGAACAAGTGTTTATATTTCTTATTATTACAGTTTGTCCAAATTTCTTAATTCTAATCTTTTGGATTAATCTTCTTTTAGTAATAAAATATTTTGTCTTTATTAAAAAATTAAAGAATAAAAGAGTACTTATAAATATTTAACTAGTATAAGTGGCATAATTCCATATTACATAAGTAGAAACAAAACCCTTAAAATGTCTAAATACATTTATTGAAAAAAATAAACTTATGAGCACGCACGCAACTTTTAGTGAGTGCGTAGTTTTTTTCTTTTTCTTTTTATTGAAAATGTGGTAATGATAATCAATTGACTCATCAAAAAATTAAGGAAATAAGGGCCACAATTTTTTACTTTTTATTTCTTAAAAATAATAAAATACCCATAGGTTTCAAGTAATCCACTAATCAAGTATATGGATACTAGGTGCCATTACAGCTAAAAAAATAAGTTTCCGCAAAAACTAGTTGCTTTACATAGGGTGATGGATTTTCCCATTTTTAAAGATTCTAATTGTCTAGTTGTTGTTATTTTATGTAATAATTTATTGCCATAGTTACCTTCTTCTTCCAAACTTGTTTCTTGTGGCTGCTATTTAATATATTTTGTTCTATTCATCATTATACGTACTAAGTCTGATCACTTAATAAAAGATAATGTTTCATGGTATATTTTCACGAGATGAGTACTATATATTATATGCCTCTATAAGTTTTATACCTTTAACTTCCGAATAATTAACAACCATGCATTTATGAACAAGATAAAAATGCGCATAAGACATTAATTCTTTAAAAGATAAAATTGCAAAATAAGATTTAGATCAGAAATATAATAATTTAATTTTGCTAACTAACATATTGAATTAATTGGAACTCTAGAAAACTTGAAAGAAAAATTTATAATTCTTACATTTCAAAATATAAGATTATGTGTTTTGTTTTTACAAATAAAAGTGATCGTATATTTTGAGGCGGTAATAGCATAATTTATCTTGTGTCTTTATAAGTTTTTCTTTGTTATGCTTCTCAGAAGAGATCCTAAAAAACCCTTTATAGAACCCAATAGGACAGAGAAACCAAATTAATTCATAATGGAAGAAAGAAATATAAAAATCCTTAATTGTGGAAAAGTATTCAAGTCATATCAGAATAAGAGATGTGTTAACAAAGACAAAAAATTGCAAAAGTTCACATAGGTCACAACTTGTCCTTTTTATCCACTTTACAATACTAAATTCATGAATTAATTAAACATTATAAGAAAATGAAAGTCTTAGAAAAGACCTAATGTATATCATAATCTTTGACCAACTGTCTCTTGGGTTATCCCATTAAAACAACAGTTATTTTTACCTTCAGATTCCCCTCACATGTAACTACCTAAATTGCCAAAATGCACCCATATCCCAAAAACATTCTGCCAAATTATCACCATCTATCCAATTGTTTTTTGCCGGATCATCCCCGGTGGGATATCGAAATTCCACTGTTTCAGCTGGCATAGGTGCTAAGCTGAAACTTTCCATGTCAAAACTAGTAGTGTTAACATTTGTGCCCGTGGCATAAAATGGATTTGTTGGACATTCCAAATTCTGAGAATTTTCTGCTATATTTATGGATTGTTCTGGAGAAGAAATGCTTGGGCTAGTGCAAATATCTGAACTTGTATTGGACAAAACCTGTGGAGGAACTTGTGGTGGAGCTGAAATATAATTTAGAGTTGAATTTTGGGATTGTATGTCAAAAGAAGGAGATGATCCTTGTATCTTTTGCATCAGCCTTGGCATCCAAATGCGTCGAATCATTTCCTCAAACGCGGAGCTATTTGTATCGATCTTGAGATGGCGAGCTTGTTTTTGAACCCGAGTTCTCCAATAGTTCTTTATTTCATTGTCAGTTCGCCCTGGCAGGTGTCGAGCAATCTTTGACCACCTAAAACCACCATATGATAAAACAATCATTAGGTTAACTTAGTTTTCTGGCATAAACCACGTGCGTAGATAGTCATGCAATTTTGACCCGAAAACGTGTTTAGAATTTTTTGGAAAAGCTAAGTTCCATATTGTAACTTTAAATAAGGATGTTATGCGGCAAATTAATAGACGCATAAATCAGGTGTATAAATTAGGTGTATATAGTATTGTTCTGTAAATTACTGGAGTTCGAATTATAACAGAAGAATATAACTGAATGAACATGATTTAAAGAAAATAAAGTTCAAGAGTAATGAAGTTCAAGTTCACCTGTTTCCCCATTTGGAATGCAGTTCAAGAATCAATAGCTGCTCATGTGGAGTAAGATTTCCTCTCTTGACATCCGGTTTCAAATAATTCAGCCACCTCAATCGACAACTCTTTCCGATTCTCTTCAACCCTTTTAAAATCAATTAACCAAAACAAATACCAACAACAATCTTGCTTAATTATACTAACTATATATAAATAACATAAATATTTAATTTACACGGTTCAAAAATTAATTACCGGAGCGTTTTGCTAGCAAATTCCACCGGCCTTCGCCATGAGAAGCAATGTAGTGAATAAGAACATTATCTTCTCCAATAGTCCATGGACCTCTTCTAACTTGATCAACATCTACATCACTAGAACAACTAGATGTGCTCTTACTAAAACTAGACATGGTTATATAATTCTTTCTAAGAAAAGAATTAAGACCGAAGATTTATAAGGGAGGTATTAAGCTTCACCTAATATATTGTAGAATTTTTATTAGTATAATCTCAACTACTTTTCAAAAGAAGTTGCTAGCATGGAAGTAAACACTATAATTATAGGGAGGTTCCAATCTCTTTCCATTTTCCACACTTTATTGTTTATTAGTACTTTGAAATTTTGGAACTAGTACAATATTTGTTAGGGGAGAGCGCATGCGGTTTTTAACTTTTAGCAACCGCGTTAATGCGGTTTATTGTTGTTTTTTGGAGTTGTGGTGCGGTTGAGGTGAGGGTACGGGTGCAAAACCACACTTAGAAAAAATTTATATAGCACACAAATTAAAAATATTAATTAGTTTTATTTTCATTCAAATTAAATTAACAATAAATTAATATTCTTCTTAATTAACAATAAATAAGATGTTTCGAATAAAGAAATAACGGTTAATAACTTAGTTTATAAAACACTGACCACTAAAGTCTACTTGTTCTATTATATTCCTTGTAAATTTGTTAAATGTAAAACAAAAAAAAGAGTAAGTCATGAACGACTTTAATATTTGTTTTACTTTTTTAACAAAATTAGAAAAAATAAATAATATGGTTGTATTTATAAACTTTGGAACAAAATTGATTCCTCAAAAAATAATAATTATTAGAATATTAAATATAAAAAGATTTATTGTATTATATATATATTTATATTTATTTGGTAATATGTTTGTTATTATATAAAAAATTTATATATTTACATATGTATCAATAATTATATATAATTTAATTGTTTTCATCTAAGTGTTACACATGGATGAAAAAAAATTATACATTACACAAATTGAAAATATTAATTAGTACTATTTTCATTCAAATTAAATTAACAGCAAATTGATTTTCTTCTTAACAATAAATAGGATGTTTCGAATAAAGAAATAATGGCTAACAACAAAGTTTATAAAAGGTTGAATGACACTTATGTCCTACAAAGTTGTCACTTACTTTCAAAATCGTCCCTAAAGTTCATTTTTCGTCAGTTAAATCCTTAAACTGATATTTTTTTGCGTTTTCGTTCCTCCTACCCATTTTGCCCCCAACCCGACCCATTTTAACCAAATTTTGACCCAACCCGACACAGTTTGACCCAACCCAAAATTTTAATATTTAAAATAAAATAATTGTTTTAAATATTTTAAAATAAAATAATTATTTTAAAAATAGTTATTTTAAATATTTTAAAATAATTATTATATTTAATATTTTAAAATAAAATATTTAAAAAAAATAAATAATAATTTAATTTAATATTTTTATATAAAATACTTTCTTAAAATAATTTGAAAATAATAATTTTTTTTTACATTTTAAATAAAATATTCTTTTTAAAATTAAATAATATATTTTATATTTAAAAATATTATCTTTAAAATGTTTTAAAATAATTATTATTTCAAGGAAAAATATTAGAAACTTTTATTTTTTCAAAAGTTTCATAAAATATAGATTCAAAAAACTAAAGTTAAAATTATTTAAATCTTAATTATTTTTATGAAAATTTAAAATCTTTTAAAAAATATTTTTTGTTTTATGATAATAAAGTTTTACTTTTTGAATATATATTTTATAAAACCTTACTCATTTTTTAAAAATTAAAAATTTTCCAAATTATTTTTCCGAAAATAATAATTATTTTTAAAACTTTTTAATTTATTTTTTTTTACAAAAAAGTTGAATCAGCTTTTTTTATTTATCTTTTACTATTTTTTGTAATTTAATTTCTAGTTTTTAGTCTTTGTTTTTAAAAATTCTAATATTAAAAATATATATAATAATGATAAAGATATTAACTTTTATTTTATGTAACTAAAGTTTTCCATAAAAATGAAAAATGTCCTTTTTTAAAAAAATATTAAAAATATTTAAAATATTAAAAATAATAATTATTTTAAAATATTAAAAATAATAATTATTTTAAAAATATTTTATTTTAAAATATTAAATATAATTATTATTTTATTTTATTTAGGAAAATAATATTTTCTTTTCAAATATTAAAAAAAACTATTTTAAAATAAATATTTTATTTTAAAATATGAAATATAATTATTTTTTTAAAATTATTTTGAAAATTTGACGCCCCCAAAATAGGTATACATTACCCATTCTGAGTCGCCAAATATATGGTACAAAGATAACTACAACATCATTATTATAATTGTCGTGCAAAATACGACAACACAAATACTGTGAGTTTAAATACAAATATTATCTTTTAGACAATATCCACACTCAAATAAGTCTTCATTACAATTATTGAGACACTATTTTATAAATAGTGAGGACTACTATAATAACTGCCATGAAATATCACTCCACACCCCGACTACTCCCCGCTATATTCTCATTTCTTGAGAAGAAAAATGGAATAAAAATGAAAAGGGTGAGCTCAACTAGCCCAATAAAGAATATTATGACTAAGATAATGAACAATAAATTATCGTTAGCCTTCAACAAATCAGATAAAATATAATAGACAACCAGTTTGAGATCAACGTTCGCAACGAAAATAACAATTCATTAGAAGAGTTAAGTAGATAATGAAATCTACTATCATATATGAATTTAAAATTTCATCATTAATATTTTATCCCTGTAACATTAATCAATATATATCTTGCATCAAATATTCATCTTTGCACTACGGGCCAAAGATATTCATTTGTATCATCAGTTGGTCATATTCATCTCAACACTGTTCATTGCACTACGGCCAAAGATATTCATCAGTAATCATTCATCTTCAGACTTTATACGCCAAAGATATTCATCAAATATCACCATTAAAGACTGAGGATGATGAAAAATATTTTAGAGAACGAATCCAGTGAGACAAAAGGACAAAGATTAGAGATTCGTACCTTTGATAATTCAAATTTAAAAATACTCCATAATAAACCATAATGGAGTAAAATTCAAGAATGAAGATCAAAACATGGATTCAATTTCAAGATTAAATGTCACAACAGATAATTGGGAAGGAGAAAAAAAATATTTTTTTTCTTTTGTGAATAGTACCCGTGAACAGTAACCGTGAACAGTACCTGTGAACAATAACCGTGAACAATACCCGGTCATGAAAAGTTCTAAATTTGATAAATAGTTCAGACCAATATTCCTATGAAATGATATTAGATGAAGCGAAATTTCTAATCATTTCAGAAATTATAGAAGCAATACTTACCATAGTAAGTTCAAATTTAGGAATACGAGATGAAATAATATTGCTTACGTAATATGGAGTATGAAAGAAAATAATATTTCTCTCGAGTATTGCAATAAAATAATATCCTTTACCTTAGTAGAAACTGGATTTGACTGGAATATTGGATATTATTCTGAGAAAATCTTGCAGAAAAACTACACTCAAGGTATTCTTATACTCAAGAAAAATACTCACAATACTTTAGAATAAGAATTTCTGAATTTGAAAATGGTGTGATTTTAGGATGGAGGTTTGCCTTCCTTTTATAGTGCAATACGAAAGCATAAAACAAAGCATTCTGCCAAAAGAAAAAAATTTCTTCTGTTATCTAACTTTTCCATTCAAAGCCTAACTTTAACTTGTTTTCCATATGGGTGGGGGCCGCACTTTGAAAACCATCTTTGCAGGCAACATCATATCATCTACCAAATAATTGGCCTAACAATGTAATTCTTTCTCTGCATAACCACCGACTTATTTCCACCAACCATTTCAACCAAAACAAAGTTACAACCTACTTTTTTTTTTTGAAAATAAATATTCATATAAATTTTGTTTACTTCCGTTTCTAATTACCACGTGCTTATATATTATAATAATATTATTATTAAACAATTATAATATATTATAATAATATATATGAATGAATATTTTATCGGAGGAAAATAATTGCCAAACTTTCAACAATTACTTCATGCTAAAATTCCTTCATTTATATCCACATAAAATAAATATATCTTTATCATATAAATTAATAATTAATTATTCACAAATAATATTACAGAATCACAATTATGGCAACCAGGTCGTTTTCAGGAAAGAGGGGGCTTTCCGATAATAATTTCTCCTTACTGGCGCGCAATTAGGTGTCAAACCTCTCCTTAGACAGAACTTCCTTAGACATTGCCAATAATGCTATCTAATAATATTATTCAAATAATATGAATTAATGATCTGATAATGAAAAATACTGTGCAGTGACAATTATTGAAACAATAATATAAAATATCAACGCAACAATTATTGAATTAATAAAATAAATATTGAACAGTAATTATTGTAACAATTATTGAGTAGCGCCTTCTTTCGTAAGAATCAATAATTCAAAAATACTGCAATACTGGTGCTTCTTGTAAGAACCACGCCAGACATCGTATTTTAACCACCAGGTAATCCAACAGTGTTAACGATAATAATTACGCCGTTATTTATAAAAACTCAAACTTGTCATTTTCTTCATTCGACCGTTTTTCGTTATGGGGCCCATAAATGGTTGTGCCGTCGTACGAATATTCCCCGACAGCAAGAATATTCCACGACCAAACGAATATTCCCTGACAAAATGAATATTTTTTAACCACTTGCTTATTTTACAAAATTTGCACATTTCACCCATAACCAAAGCATTATATCAAATTAAATCCTTATTATTTCCAGATAATAAATAGAGGAAATTCAATTTTATTAATAAAAAGTTGGGGTCTTACAACCTCCCCTCCTTATGAAATTTCGTCCTCAAAATTGACTTACGTACTTGGTGTTTCGAAGAGGTGAGGGTACCTCGCTTTCATTTCTGATTCCAACTCCCATGTCATTTCCTCTATAGCATAGTTCCTCCACAAAACCTTGACTTGTGGTATAACTTTTGTTCGTAGGACATGCTCTTTCCTATCCAAGATCTTGACAGGTATCTCCTCGTACGTTAAATCTTTGGCTATTTCGTCTGGTTCTAACGCAATAATGTGGTTTGGATCTTTCACATATTTACGAAGCATAGATATATGAAAAACATTATAAACACGAGACATGCTTGGAGGTAATGCGAGTCTATAGGCCACATTTCCTATTCGGTCAAGAATCTTAAATGGACCAACAAATCATGGATTGAGCTTTCCTCGCTTCCCGAATTTTGTAACTCTCTTCCATGGAGAAATACGTAACAGTACATGATCTCCAATATTAAATTCAACTTCCTTTCGATGAAGATCAGCATAACTCTTTTGTCGATCTTGTGAGGTCTTTATATATTGCCGGATTATTTGAATCTTTTATGTAGTCATGTGTTCTAATTCTGGTCCCAACAACATTGCTTCACCCACCTCGTCCCAACATACTGGAGAACGACATTTTCGTCCATACAACGCCTCGAATGGAGCCATGCCTATGCTTGCTTGATAACTGTTGTTGTAGGAGAATTCCACCAATGGCAAGTACTTATCCCAACTTCTTTTGAAATCTAGGACACAGATTCTTAATAGATCTTCAAAATTTTGAATAGTCCTTTACGATTGCCCGTCCGTTTGAGGATAGTATGCCGAACTGAATCATAAATTCGTTCCCATAGCTTTCTGCAAGCTAACCCAAAATAGTGCAGTGAATCTTGGGTCACAATTCGAAACTATGGATACTGGCATGCAATGCAATCTAACAATCTCATTTACGTACATACGAGCAAGACGTTCGAGGGAATAAGTCTCACGTATAGGCAAGAAATGAGCAGACTTGATTAATCTATCAATAATAACCTAAATCGCATCTATGCCTTGAGAAACCTTGGGAAGACCCATAATGAAATCCATAGTAATGTGTTTCCACTTCCATTTCAGAATCTCAAGTGGTTGCAATGGACCCTTTGGCACTTGATGCTCCACCTTTACACGTTGATAGGTTAAACACCTTGAGATAAACTCCGCGATCTCTCTCTTCATATTGCTCCACCAAAATGTATGTCGAAGATCATGATATATTCTGGTACTCCCAGGATGGATTGCAAATGGTGTGTTGTGTGCCTCCATCATGATTCTATGCTTCAAGTCAGAATCGTTAGAAACGCAAAGTCTAGAGTTGACTCGAAGTATTCCTTCTTCATCGATTCTTACTTCTGGAATAGCACCTTCTTGCACTTTCTTCTTCATACGCATCAGCTCCAGGTCTGTAGCTTGAGTAGCTTTAACTTTATCGATTAAAGTCGGTTCTACTCGTATGTTTGATATCATCATGTGGGTACTTGGAGCCTTTACCTCTATCTCCATCATTTGCAATTCATACAAAACAGGCCTTTGTGTTAACAACATTGCACTCGTACTCACATATGATCTTCTACTCAATGCGTTAGCTACAACATTTGTATTTCCAGGATGATATTGAATGTTATGGTCGTAATCTTTCAACAGCTCGAGCCAACGTCGTTGCCGTATGTTGAGTTTCTTTTGGGTGAAGAAATATTTAAGGCTTTGATGATCCATATAAATCTCCACTTTCTCCCCATACAGGTAGTGTCTCCAGATTTTCAACGCAAAAACGTCTGCTGCCAAATCAAGATCATGAGTAGGATAATTCCTCTCATATTCTTTGAGTTTTCGCGAGGCATATGCTATAACTTTCCCATGTTGCATGAGAACACATCCTAACCCTTTACCTGAAGCATCGCTGTAGATAACAAATCCATCCGAATCAGATGGTATTGTCAGAACAAGTGTCAAAATGAGTCTCCTCTTGAGCTCTTGGAAACTCTTCTCGCATTCCTCGCTCCATACGAATTTGTATCTTTCCGAGTCAGCTGAGTTAACGGAGTAGCAATTCGAGAAAATCCTTCCATAAATCTCCGATAATAACCAGCTAAGCCCAAAAAGCTACGCACATCGGTCACCGACTTCGGTTGCTCCCAACTTTTTATTGCTTCAATCTTCGCCGGGTCAATAGATACTCCATGTTTTGACACCACGTGCCCAAGGAATGCTACTTCCTTAAGCCAGAACTCGCATTTCTTCAGCTTGGCATATATTTTGTTGTCACAAAGTCTTTGAAGTACCAACTTCAAATGGTGCTCATGATCTTCACGGCTTTTGGAATAGATGAGGATGTCATAAATAAAGATAATAACGAACTGATCCAAATATTCCTTGAATACACGTTTCACCATATCCATGAAAGCAGCAGGAGCATTTGTCAATCCAAAAGACATGACTAAGAATTCATAATGCCCGTCTCGAGGGAGTTCGAAGGCGTCTTTGGAATATCCTCGCTTTTAATCTTCAAATTGATGATATCCGTAAGCGAAGATCGATCTTTGAAAAGAATTGTGCTCCTTGCAACTAGTCGAACAAGTCATCAATGCGAGGTAGGGGATACCTATTCTTGATGGTGACATGGTTCAATTCCCGCTAGTCAATACAAAGTCGCATACTTCCGTCTTTCTTCTTTACAAATAAAATAGGAGCACCCCAAGGAGATGTACTAGGACGAATGAAACCAATGTCCAACAATTCGTGTAGTTGGACTTTTAACTCCTGAAGTTCAATAGGAGCCATTCGATATGGGGTTTTAGAAATGGACTTTGTACCCTGTTCAAGATCAATAAAGAATTCAACTTCACGTTCTGGGGATAGGCAAGGAAGTTCTTCAGGAAATACGTCAGGAAATTCACTAACAACAGAAATATTATTCAAATCTGACGTGTTTTTGTTCAAGTCCATAACATGGGCTAAGAAAGCTTGACATCCGTTTTTTAATAAACGAATGGCTTTATGGCTTGATATGATAGTGATTGACTTTAGTGGTTTGGTTGCTTGAATTCGCATAATGGTTGGTTAGGAATATGAAAACTAACAACCTTACGAAAATAATCAATTTTTGCATGATGAGTAGTTAACCAATCAATCCCTAAAATCACATCAAATGCAAGTATCTTTAAAGAGATAAGATCAATAGGTAATGTGATGGTGCCAAATTGGATCAAGCAATATTTATACACAGTGGATGTAATAAATGTTTCTCCTAATGGAGTCTCCACAGATAAGTCAAAGTCTAATTTCTCCGGAGTCAAGTTTAAATGTTGAGCACAAGTAGGAGAGATAAAAGAATGGGTAGAACAGGTATCTAGTAAGGTATAAACTTTGCAAGAGTTCAAGATTAGCTTACCCGTGATCACCTCGTTCGGGTTTCTCGTGTTTTGGCCAGTCACTATAAACTCTCTCCCTTGAACCACCGACTTTGTTTTGTCCATAGTCGCCTTTGGTTCCGCCGTCCCAGTTGGACTTGACTTTGCTAACGGACAAAATCGGGCTATATATATGACTGTCTTTTCCACAATTGAAACACACCTTGGAAGGCTGTGAATAGTTTGGACTTATGTATCCCTCCTCTCCGCATCTGTAGCATATAACTAGCGGTCGTTCTCCTCCCCTAGAATTTGTTGTTGGTGCTGGTGTTGCTGTTGATGTCTTACCGTCATTGTTGAATCTCCTCTTTTTTAAATTTCCACTTGAATCACCTCTCCTATTATCATGGCCACGATTGCCACTAGATTGGTTACCTCTTTTGTCCGTATTTTTCCCTCCTCATTGGTTATCAATGCTCCGATGACTGTTGTCACCGGTATGACCCTGGTTGTGGTCTCTCGGTTGAACATACTCATTATCTTGCTATAATAATTGAGCCCTGTTGACAACATCTGAATACGAAGAAAATTTGTGAGAGATAAGGTATTGACGAATCTCAAGTTTTAGACCTCTCAGAAACATCCGCGTCATACGTTCCTCATTCTCTACCAAATGAGGTGCAAACTTGGATAACTCCGCGAACCTCGCCTCGTACTGGGACACCATCATGTTGTTCTGTTCCAGTCTAATAAACTCTACCTTCTTCATATGACGAATGCTTTCAGGAAAGTACTTGTCATTGAACAGTTTCTGAAATCTTTCCCAAGACATGTTAAGTGCGGCTGGCTGGGTACGCTTCACAGATTCCCACTAGTAATCTGCCTCACCACGGAACATAAAGGTGGCGAATGGAACCTTCTGTTCTTCCGTGCATCCCAAGACATCGAATATCTTGGTAATTTGGTTGACCCACATTTCTGCCTTAATCGGATCCGGCTTTCCCCAGAAATCTGGTGGTCCCAACTCCTTGAACTGCTTGGCTGTGACAAACCGCTCGTTGCTATCATTTCCACCCGTATTTTGTACACGAGTCTCCCTCGTCTGATTTTGCATGAACTGCAAAAAGCTTCTAAACATTGCATCATTCATCGTTTGCTCGGTAGTGTTGTTTACAGGAAGAATATTTCCTTCTTGTTGCACGTTCTCCTGGTTGGTGATTGAAGGTTGTTCCACTGTCTCATACACTCCATTGTTAACGTTCTCAGCTGTCATTCTTAAAAACTGCCATAAAACAAGGGTTAATTAAACAAATTAAAATATCACATAATATCCCTATATTATGACCGACCAACAAATAAGCTTAGGTAGGACACACTAGCGAAAGATTTACTCGTCTCTCCCCTCCTAGTTCTATTCCCCAATCTCCGCCAGAGACCATATCTCTAAGCTCTGATACCAACTGTGATGCCCCCAAAATAGGTATACATCACCCATTCTAAGTCGCCAAATACATGGTACAGAAAAAACTACAACATTATTATTACAATTGTCGTGCAAAATACGACAACACAAATACTATGAGTTTAAATACAAATATTGTCTTCTAGACAATATCCACACTCAAATAAGTCCTCATTACAATTATTAATACACTATTTTACAAATAGTAAGGACTACTATAACAACTGCCACGGAATATCACTCCACACCCCGACTACTCCCCGCTATATTATCGCTTCCTGAGAAGAAAAATGGAACAAAAAGGGAAAGGGTGAGCTCAACTAGCCCAGTAAAGAATATTATGACTAAGATAATGAACAAAAAATTATCACTAGCCTTCAACAAATCATATAAAATATAATAGACAACCAGTTTTAGATCAATGTTCGCAGCAAAAATAACAATTCATTAGAAGAGTTAAGTAGATAATGAAATCTACTATCATCTATGAATTTAAAAGTTCATCATTAATATTTTATCCATGTAACATCAATCAATATACATCTTGCATCAAATATTCATCTTTGCACTACGGGCCAAAGATATTCATTTGTATCACCAGTTGGTCATGTTCATCTCAACACATGTTCATCTTTGCACTACGGGTCAAAGATATTCATCAGGTGATCATTTATCTTTGCACTACAGGCCAAAGATATTCATCAAGTATCACCATTAAAGACTGAGGATGATGAAAAATATTTTAGAGAACGAATCAAGTGAGACAAAAGGACAAAGATTAGAGATTCGTACTTTAGATAATTCAAGTTTAAAAATACTCCATAATAAACCATAATGGAGTAAAATTCAAGAATGAAGATCAAAACATGGATTCAATTTCAAGATTAAAAGTCACAACAGATAATTGGGAAGGAGAAAAAAATATTTTTTTTCTTTTGTGAGCGATGACCGTGAACGATGGCGTGAATAGTACCTTAGTGAATAGTATCCGTGAAAGCGATGCGATTCGTGAAAAGTTCTAAATTTGATAAAAAGTTCAAACCAATATTCCTATGAAATGATATTAGATGACGCGAAATTTCTAATCATTTCAGAAATTATAGAAGCAATACTTACCATAGTAAGTTCAAATTTAGGAATATGAGATGAAATAATATTGCTTACGTAATATGGAGTATGAAAGAAAATAATATTTCTCACGAGTATTGCAATAAAATAATATCCTTTACCTTAGTAGAAACTGGATTTGACTAGAATATCAGATATTATTCTGAGAAAATCTTACAGAAAAACTACAATCAAGGTATCTTTATACTCAAGAAAAATACTCACAATACTTTAGAATAGAATTTTTGAATTTGAAAATGGTGTGAATTTAGGATGGAGATTTGCCCTCCTTTTATAGTGCAATACGGAAGCATAAAACAAAGCATTCTCCCAAATTTTATTTTTTTTCTTCTTCTACTGCCTAACTTTTCCATTCAAAGCCTAACTTTCACTTGTTTTCCATATGGGTGGCGGCCACACTTTGAAAACCATCTTTGCAGGCAACATCATATCATCTACCAAATAATTGGCCTAACAATGCAATTCTTTCTCTGCATAACCACCCACTTATTTCCACCAACCATTTCAACCAAAACTAAGTTACAACCTACTTTTTTTATTGTTTTGAAAACAAGTATTCATATAAATGGTTGCGCCGTCGTACGAATATTCTCTGACAGCAAGAATATTCAACGACCAAACAAATATTCTTTGAAAAAATGAATATTTTATAACCACTTGCTTATTTTGCAAAATTTGCACTTTTCATCCATAACCAAAGCATTATATCAAATTAACTCCTTATTATTTCAAGATAATAAATAGAAGAAATTCAATTTTATTAAAAAAAAGTTGGGGTCTTACAGAAAATAATAAATTATTTGAAAATAATAAAATTATTCATTTTATTTTAAAATATTAAAATTTTGGGTTGGCTCAAATTGGGTCGGGTTGGGGTCATATCGAGTTGGAGGAACAGAAACTCCAAAAAAATGTCACTTTAAGGATTTAACTGACAAAAAATAAACTTTGGGGACGACTTTGAAAGTGAGTGACAACTTAAAAGGATAGAAGTGTCATTCAACCGTTTATAAAACATTCATCCTAGAGTCTACTTTTCTATTATCTTCTTTCTAAATTTGTCAAATGTAAAACTCAAAAATGAATAAGTTAATTAGAAAAAATAAATAAGATGATTGTATTTTTAAACTTTGGAACAAAATTGATTCCTCAAAAAATATTAATTATTAGAATATTAAATATAAAAGGATCTATTGTATTATATATATGTGGGCTAATTACACTTCTGTTACATGAAGTACCATCAAATTCATAATTTGGCTCCCAAAAAATTTGGGCTTACAATTTACTACACCAAGTGTCTAATTTGGTACAATTTAGCTCCTAATTTCTAAATCTGGCCAAAATTCGTCGGAATAGCCGACCCACCCAAGAATTCGATTGGGTTTTGTAGGGGTGCTCAAAATATTCAGTTTTTTCAATTTTTTTACCGAACTAGTTGAAACTGGTACCGGCGGTACCGGTTTTTTTCGGTTTTGATTTTTTCGGTACCGATTTTTTGATTTTTTTATACTTTTCGGTAGCGGTAATGAAAATTTTAAATTCGGTAGATACCAAAAAATCGAAAAAACCAAAAAAGTTAAAAACCGAACAACTGTACTTCTGAAGTTGAAAACCATTGTTTGCGGTAATGAGAAGTGATTTGACAGTTTTGAATAATAAATTAACTATTATCACTGTACATAATACATTTGGGCGGTAAACACACTGTACATGATATTTTGACATAAAATAAAATTAATACTTTTCTTAACAAGTTGTACTATGCAAGGAACAAGACATTTTTTTTATTAAAAAAAATAATCTTGGAACCTATTTCAATATAAAGTAGGAGATTATAGGAACATATACAGATCAACATCAAATTGAGAGGTTCAAAATCTGAGCTGGTATTCGGTATTCCTCATTTTCTTTGTCAACTACATCGACAATTATAATCAATTATAATTTTAAACTACAATTATTATTTACTACAATTATGATAATTAAATATTCTTAGACTAACAATTGTAATTAATATTTCTAAGAATGTAATTTACTAGTCTCATTTCTTAGTTTTAAAAATTTGTTAATATAAAAAAAATTATTTAATTATTAGCAGGTATAATCGAAACCGAACCAAAAAAAACCGGTGATCGACTTTTTGTATCGAACCGATCCGAAGGCGGTTATTTAAGATCTGCAATCTCTGGGTTCTTAATTTTTTGGTTTTTCGGTTGATACCAGGATTCGATTTTTTTCTTGGATTTGCTCAGCTTTTTTACCGATGAAGCACCCCTAGGGTTTTGTGATAATACAGGTTAATGAAGTATAAATATATGGTTTGACTTCATTTAAAAAAATGACTATTTACGGTTTAGATTACATCAAGTACCACCATATTCATGATTACTTCAAAAAAAAAAATTAAAATTATAAATATAATAATTTTACCCCTTTAAAAAGTAACTAATACCATAGAAATACGGTATAAAATTATAAATATAATTTAAAATTATAAATATTTATAAATAAAATTATAAAAATTATAAATACAATTTGTAAAATTTAAGTTATGACATAATTTGTAAAATTTAAGATGTAAAATTTATAATTTATAATTTGCAATATTTAAGTTGTACAATTTGTTAGATTATAGATACAATTTTAAAATTATTTTTGTATAAATATAATATATGTATTAAATATTGTTTGTTTGAAAAATAAAATAGAAGCAGAGACGGAAAGAAAGTGTTGTTGGATAAACTAATTAACTACTATTTGTTGAAGAGTCTTTTAACTAAATAAAAATAACTCACTTTTGCACACCATCTCCTCTCTGCTCCAGCTCCTCCTTCAGTGGCGATAATCAACCTTTTTTCCGTCAGAAAAGTCTTTGAATTAACATAAAATTTCAGGTTATCTCCTCCAATATAAAAAGAGTATTATTTAAATTATTAAATTTTGGGCACTTTTGTCTATTGTTTAAAAGTTTAATGTTATTCGTGTTAAAAATATAATTTTTATGTTTGAAAATTTATTGTTATTTTGGTAATTAAGTCTTTTTAAAAAAAAAATTAAAATAAAAAAAATTATATTTGGTAATCTTTGTATTAATATTTAATTTTAATAATTTAACATATAATATTATTTATAAGGATTTATACTGATTTAATACGTCAAAATAAGTAATTATACAAATTTTATACGAATTAGGTACTTGATGTAGTAAATTGTGAATTTGGTTGTACTTGATGTAACATAAGTGTTATTAGCTCGTATTTTATAAGGTCAAACCATATACAATTTTTATCTGGCTGGAAAATTAGGTATTTCGGCTAATTTTGGTCAGATTCTTAAATTGGGGGTTAAATTGTATCAAATTAGACGCTTGATGTAGTAAAGTGTAAGCCCAAATTCTTTGGGGGTCTAATCATGAATATGATTGTACTTCATGTTATAAACTGTATTTAGCCCAATATATATTTATATTTATTTGGTAATATGTTTGTTATTATATATAAAAATTTATGTATTTACATATGTATGTATGTATATGTATATATATATATATATATATATATATATATATATATATATATATATATACATAATCGAGTGAGTGGCTCTTTACTTTGTTAAAATGCGGATTTTTTTGTTTTTTTAAAAACAACTAATTTTTTTTTTAATATTTTATGGAACTGAAATTTTTTATATATAATGTCTGATGTTTTGGGCATGATTTGGATACATATACCAAAAATATATATACAGTCTGCATAATCGTAAATACTATTTGTTATATGTATCCAAATCACATCCAAAATACTGTATTATGAAAAAATTTCAGTTCCATAAAATATTAAACTTTTTTTTAATTGTTTTTAAAAAAAAAACCACAAAAAACCAAAAAAAAAATCTGCATTTTAACAAAGTAAGAGAAATTTCTTTATTTAAATCCGAGGACTATATATATATATCTATATATATATATATATATGGTTTTGCGGAAACTACAAATGTAAGGTTATGTGGTTTTGCAGGTGCTGTTCCTGGGTTCCACGGAAACTACAAAGGTAAGGTTCTTAATTTTAAAGCTTAAATATAATTTATTATCCTAAACTATAGATCATATTTCACTTCGGTTATCCACCTTTTAATTTTGTCAATTAGATGATTGAACTATCATTTTTTTCACTTTGGTTCAATTAAGTCTGTCACATCATAAATTGATGACGTAGCTCGCTGACTAGACAAATTTATACTGATGTGTACTAAAAAAAATTAAGTTTTCAAAAATTTTTATTATATTAGAGGGAAAAAATGTAAATAAACAAAAAATCATTAAGAAAAAAATTATTTGTTTAAAAGCTGTAAAAATTAAATGTAAATTAAATTTTAAAATATTTTAAATGTGCAATATAAAATTAATTATTAATTATTTAAAAATATTTTAAAATTATTAAAATTATAATCATTTGCTATATAGGAGCTTTATAAATATTGCCCATTTAATATTTCCTATTTAAATATTTCCTATTTAAAATCTGCTGTTTATATAATGAAGCAAACCATTACTTGCATTGAATATAGTTTTCCTTTTTTATATAATTGTATATATATATATATATATATATATATATATATATAAGAAGACTAGAATTAAAAATAATAATAATAGTAATAGTGAAAAATGATAATAAAACTAATTAATTTAAATCAACTTCATAAAAATATAAATTTAGATATTTACGTTCGACAATGAGATACTTATGTTTTTTCATGTTATAAAAACAAAGAATATTTTAACCTTTATCAATTAAACTATACTAATATTTCTTGCAATATTTTTTTAAATATGAAACTATACTATTTAATGTATAAACAATTTTAAGCAGCTTTTTAAAATTATACTATTTAATTAGTATATTATTTAATGTATAAACAGTTTTTAAAACTATATTATTTAATATATTATTAATTTTATATTGCCCATGCAATAATTATATTGCCCATTTAAAATATAACCGCTGCTATATAGGAGCCTTGTAAATTAATTTTAAATGTATATAAACAAAAAAATCATTAACAAAAAAATTATTAAATAGTTAATGATTTTTTTATTTACATTTTTGTCCTCTAATATAATAAAAAATTTTGAAAACTTAATTTTTTTAGTACACATCAGCATAAATTGTTTCTAGTCAGCGAGCCACATCATCAATTTATGACATGGCAGAATTAATTGAACCAAAGTGAAAAAAATTGATAGTTCAATCATCTAATTGACAAAATTGAAAGGTGGATAACCGAAGCGGAATATGGCATATAGTTTAGGGTAGTAAATTATATTTAAGCCTAATTTTAAAAAGTGCCAACAACAATCTTAAAATTAAAATTAATACAAAAATTTTAAAATAGTAATACAAATAGTTTAAATTATTATAATGCTACTATCACATAAAAAATGGTCACATAATGCTCAAATACACACACATGCATATTATGGGCCCCCGCTTGACATGTGGGGCCCACAACATACATGTGTGTGTATGTGAGTATTATGGAGAGCAGATCTTCTGTTCCCATTTTCTCTGTCGCCCACTTAAATTTTGACACCTGACCTCTTATTTAATTTTAGAATTAATTAGTGTTAAGTAAGAGACTAGATGTCAAATATTTAAGTGGGGGACATAAGAGGGACATAAAAAATGGGGACATAGAATCTGCTCTCAGTATTATGTGACCTTTTTATGTGATACAGTAAAATCTCTATTTAGGAATAGACTTGGGACCAAATTATTTGTATTCTAATTGAGATTTATTACTAAATAGAGGTATTAGTACAAAATATTTTTCGAACACCTAAAAATATCCACTTTAACAAAAGTATAGATTTTATAGATTTTATAACAAAAATTAAAGAAAACATAAATTATTTAGATTTTTAAACTAGGAAAATGTAGTCTTTTATAGAAATGTAGTCTTTTATAGGAAAATATGGTCTTTTATAGGAAAATGTGATCATTTATAGGAAATGTAGTCTTTTATAGAAAAATGTAATCATTTATAGGAAATGTAGTCTTTTATAGGAAAATATATTTTTTTATAGGAAATGTAGTCTTTTATAAAAAATGTAGTCTTTTAAAATTAATATTGTCTCTCTCTCTCTATATATATATATATATATATATATATATATATATATATATATATAGAGAGAGAGAGAGAGAAGAGGTATAGAGGTATAGTTTCTTAATACGGGACTTAAAAAGTATATAACATATTAAAATTTAGAGATTATTCCTATTTATAATTGGTCCAAATTGGGACCAAATTTTTTTATAATATTGTAGAGGTTATTCTTATATAGAGTATTCTTAAATAGGGGTTTTACTGTAGTAGCATTATTTTTGTTATAAACTAACTAAAGAATAATCTTCATATTTGTTATTTTCAAAACATCTTTTGAGTGTTTCTCTTCTTTAAACACTAGTTAGCTCACATATAGCTACTTTTTATCCAGGTAGGAGGGTGAGTGTTTATCCATTTAAAGTCTAAGAAGTCTACTTTGGCGTTCACCGTAAGCCTTCTTACATTCTATAAAGCTTCTTTCTCATATATCACACCTTCGTTGTACGTTGATAGTCGTGTGAATGTGTTTTCCGAACTTGATTCGTTGATTTTCATTTTGTTCAGATATATATATATATATACTAATATATATATATATTTCGTATATATGGACTAACATTATCGAGTTATGTCTCGATTGAGCCTAGACTTCGGTCTGGAGCATTTATTTGCTTATATATATATATAATTGTAGTCAGACATATCTGATGAGCCTGGATTTTACATCCGGTGCATTTATTTACTTTTATATATATATACATAAATATAATTGCTATCAGACATATTCGATGAGCCCGGATTTACATCCGGTGCGTTTATTACTTTTATATATATATTTGTACATATATATATATATATATATATATTTACATTTCTGTCAGGCCTGGAGTTTACTTCGTGGCTGTTGATCGCTTTTACATCTTTATTTATATTTTATCCCGCTTGGAGTTCACTTTGTGGCGGTTGATAATGTTATATATATATATATATATATATATATATATATATATATATATTATAAGACCCCAACTTATTATTAATGAAATTTAATTTTCTCTATTTTGAAATAGTAAGGGTTGATTTGATTAATGTGGATAGTTATGAGTAAAATCATAAATATTTTAAAATAAGCAAGTGGTTATAAAATATTCATTGTTGTCGGGGAATATTCGTTTGGTCGTGGAATATTCTTAACTTTGTCGGGGAATATTAAATACGACAGTAGCGGTCTTTTAATGGGCCCCATAACTTGAAAGCGATTGGATGAAGAAAACGACAAATATAAGTTGTTTAAAAATAACTGCGTAGTTATTCACAATTATCTTTGTTAAAATACTCGGTGGTTAAAACACAAGAAGCTGCGGTATTGCACCAATTATTGATTCTTACGTAAGAAGGCTACTTTCGATAATGGTTACTGATGAATTACTTTTCAATTATTTTATTGATTTAATAATTCTTTGCGTTGATATTTTATATTGTTGTTGTTTCAATAATTGTCATTACACAATATTTTCATTATCGAAGCAATAATTCATATTATCTGAATAATATTATTAGATAACATTATTGGCAATGTCTAGAAAGTTACGCTCAAGGAGAGGTTTAGTCACCTAATCAATTGCTGCCGAAGAGGAGAAATTCTTATTGGAAAGCCTCCTCTTTCTGAGGAGCAGTGCAGTTGCCAAGACTCGATTCTCGTAATATTATTTGTGAATAATTAATTATTGATTTATATGATGAGGAAAATATTAATTTTATGTGGATATAGATGGAGAAAATTTTTAAAATGACAATTGTTGAAAATTAATATTTTATCTTTTTCTGATAAAATAATTCATTTAAATATATTATTTTAATAATATATTAACGTAGATATTTTTGTGGAATATATGAGTATATGAGGAGGAAGAGTATTTTTGTGGCATTAAATGTTTAACACATATTTTGTGTGTTGGTGGACACAATTATTGACCGAAATTTGATTATAGACTGTAAAATCGACCGTTTGTGGATTTCAGTCAATTTTTGTTTGGAATTTGGAAAAACTTTCTTCTGCAAAGTTGTAGAGAATTGAATTTCCTATAAAATTTGTAAGATTCAATTTTACGACAAAAGGGCTATTTATTATGAATTATTGAAGTTAGAAGCTCAAGAAATAATTGATTTTTGGAAGTTTTAATTATTTTTTCAAGAAAAACGTTTTTGGTGTGTTAAGTGGGTCTAGCATGTGTTATTGATTCTTTGAAATCAGATCTCCAAGAGTGGGCGTATAGAATTTTAACAAATAATAATAATATTATATTAAATTTTCTCTTTTGGTGTTACAAGCATTTTCCTATAAATAGGGTGCTTAGGTTAGAATTGAAAATCACACCGTAAACTGAAGTTTTCTCTATATTATCAAAGCGTATTCTTGTGAGTATTTTGAGTATATTTTGAGTATTGCTATATGATTGCAAGTTCAAGTCATAGCTTTATATCCGAGTGTTTCAAATTTAGAGTCTTTTGTCTTTACGAGGTAAGGGATATTATTTTTTTTCGTAATGATATTATTTCTTCAATATCATTATCTTTGAAATATTGATATGAAGTTTTTATCAAATTTGGAACTTTTGGTGTTGGAGTTACTATTCACGATACTCAAGACTATTCACGATATCTCAAGCCTTTATTCACGATACGACACTATTTTACGAATCACGACATATTATTCATCGAAAAATGAAAATTTTCCTTTTCGTCTAAAATATCTATTGTGGATACAAGCTTTGATTGTATCCATGTTTTGATCATTCTTGATTTTCACCACTATGATTATTTTTTGAGGTATTTTTGGACATGGATAAAACAAATCACGAATCCTTAATCCTTAATCCTTAATCCTTGTCATTTTGTTTCTTTGGATTCGTTTCTTTAAAATATTTTTCATCATCCTCGGTCTTAAATGATGATATTATTGAATATCTTTGGCTGTAGTGCAAAGATGAATGATTTCGATGAATATCTTTGGCCGTAGTCAAAAGATGAGCAGTGTTTAGATGAGCATGACAATCGATGAATATCTTTGGCTCAGTAGTGCAAAGATGAATATTTGATTCTAGATATATATTGATTGATGTTCTGAGGGATAAAAGATAGACAATGAACTTTTAAATTCATACATAGAAGATAGTAGTTTGCATTCTCTACTTAACTCTTCTAATGAATTATTATTTCACGCCATGAAAATTGATTTAAAACTTGTTGTCTATTGTATTCTATTAGATTTTTTCCTGTTGAAGACTAATGATAATTTGTTGTATATTATCTTAGTCATAATATTCTTTCTTGGGCTAGTTGAGCTCACCCTTTTCCTTTTTGTTCCATTTTCTTCTCGGGGAGGCGAGAATATAGCGAGATACAGAGTCGGGTATGGAATGAAGGTTCTAGAGAGAGTTGTTTTGTAGTCCTCACCATTTTTGTAAAATAATGTATCAATAAATGTGATGAGGATTTATTTGAGTATAGATATTGTGCAGAAGATAATATTTGTATTCAAACTCACAATTTTCTTGTTGTAATAATAAAGTTGTAGTTGTTTTACGTACCATGTATTGACAACTCAGAATGGGTGATGTATACCTATTTTGGGGCGTCACACACACACATATATATATATATATATATATATATATATATATATACATCTCATCTCTGGCTCGGAGTTTACTTACGTGGAAGTTGATCGCTTTTATGACTTTATTTACATTTTGTCCTTTGGAGTTCACTTCGTGGCGGTTGATAATGTTCATATATATATATATATATATATATATATATATATATTTACAACTTTATATATATATATATATATATATATATATATATATATACCGCTATCGCTTTCCATACAAATTGCAGTATCATGTGAGCCTAGGAATCATGTGATCATAGGTTCAATCTACTGAATCTAGATTCGGTTCCCATGATGGACATTTTCTGGCTATAAACAGCTTGTACATTATTTTACAGTGTTTGAGTTTCATTGGATGGCTGTCATGCCCATAAAGAGTTCGGCACTGCTGTATATTATTTTCTCGAAAATGCTTCGCATTCCGAAAATAAAAGCAAACAAGCCGGACATTTAATAATAAAATGGAAGTATGAAAAGGTCTCAATTTCTATTGAGCACAGGGTTTGAAATACCTCTTTTTACAAAACTTCATTGCTAAATCTTGGTTAAAACTGAATTTTCATATAAAATTCAAACCTTGTGTATATAGGTGCGAACGAGGCCTCGCACTACTTTCAAATAAAATTGCACATTGATCCACACACACACACACATTCATATAACAATTTCTTTGAGAAGTGGCGGTCACCGTGGTAACACAGATGTCAGGGGGTGCCTAACACCTTCCCTCCGCATAATCAAGCCCCCAAACCCTTAATGAATCTCGGTTTCACAGACCCGTTTAGCAGTGTCAAATCACTGGGTCAATGTGCAAACCTTTTCGGTTGTGTTGGTGCAACCAGTTAAATACACCAACTGGTGACTCTTAAAGTCAATCGTTGACATTATACATGTCGGACCTTTTTCACTTATTTTTTCAAACAAATCTCACATTAACATGAGAACACCAAAGAACAAGTAACGAAAAGGGACAATCAAAAATCCCGAGGTCGACAGGTGGCGACTCTGCTGGGGACTCCAGTAAGAGGGCTTAAGCCGCTATTACAAGATTTTTAAAATTATTATATGCTTGTGTGTGATTGTTGCATTTACATTTCTGATAAATGTGTACGAATGCATCTTACTTAATGCACTGCTAAATATCTATCTGTGATATTAGTGCTTCGCACATGTCATCATTTTGCATAAACGGTGAGACACGTTGTATGTGAATGTATGTTGTGTGGTCCCTCCACCAGGAGGCTATCCTGTCGGTGTTTGATTACTGGACCCATGGGAAGAATAATTCCCCGGGGCTCAGGAAAGGCACCACTCAGATTTGCTACAGTTGAAAGACCGGATTAACTTTTCGTCGAGCAGATTGCAATGATCTGGGAACCTTCATGCCGAAAAGCCGCGAGAGTAACCCTAGGATAGGTCAACCTCTGATAAACCAAACGCGGAGGAAAGTCTCTTCATGCTTTCCATTTTCAATTACTTGTAAAACATTTACTTGTAATTTTATCTGTGTATTACATGTTATCAATTAACAAACCGATTTTGCAGGACTAATTCCTAAAACGGATATGTTATGATAACATTTACATTACCCTAAGACTAAACTACGTAAGTCTTTTGTAGGGAAGCAATTGGGCCTGTTAGCCGCTCAAAGTCCAAAAAGGCCACAAGCCTACAACCAATCATATCTTCTTCCGACCAGTCTAATCCCGTTTCCCGAGAAGAATTTGACGGATTGAGTAAATAAATCACAGACTTGGTACGTTTCTCTCGAAAAGAATTACACCTACTACTCAGGTACAAAGATACCTACACATACAGAATCCTCTACACAAGGGGGAGTTCAACATCTGGAAAAAACAATTCCAGGACATCAGTTGGATACAACCAACAAAGACCCTGAAGGCACCCATCTCAAAGGAGATCCAGACAACGGTGACATTAGGAAGAAGGTCCTTCAAATGGAGGAAACCATTCGTGTTCTTAAAGGGATTGGAACTCATGGCAATGTTTCATATACAGACCTTTGCATATTCCCTGGTGTTCATTATCCAGAAAAATTCAAGACCCCTGATTTTGAGAAATATGACGGATTAAGGGATCCTTACACACATTTAAAGGTGTTCATTGGAGAACTTGGATCTTATGCTGAGAATAAAAAGCTTCGAATGCAGTTGTTTCAAAAAAGTCTGACTGGAGAAGCCCGTTCATCGTATACCAGATTAGATAACTCTAAGATTCATAGTTGGGAAGAGTTGGCTCACGCATTCCTCATTCAATATAGTTTTCAATCTCAGATGGCTCCTGACCAGTACCAAATTACCAAGGTCAAGAAACGGTCTAATGAGTCATTCAGAGAGTATGCTCAAAGGTGGAGGCGCCTTGCTGCTCAAGTTATTCCTTCCATGACAGAATCAGAAATGGTCATGACTTTCATAGATATACAAGAAGCTCCTTTCTAAGAAAGAGTTCTAGCTGGTATTGGCAAACCATTTTCTGAAATGATCAAACACGGCGAGATGGCTGAAATGGGATTAAAGTCCGGTAAAATTCAAGACCTAGCCGCTCTTAAAGCTGTTGCTGAGCACATCCTGTCCGGATCTTATGGAAACAACCCCCGGAGGGTCCATAAAAATAAAGAGGAGGATGTTTCCTTGATATTGCAAGGACAAAAAGGCAATCCAAGCATGCCTACGCAGAGGAGAAACTACTCCCCTTTTCCAGCACAATCTTCAAACCCTCCATTGCCTAAAAGTGGAGAAGTAAAGCGACCTCGAACGTTCACACCCTTAGGGGACTCGCTCGAGAACATTCTTGCTCTTCTGACTGTTTAGAAGAAAATTACACATCTTCTTCCACCAGCCAACCCTAATGGGAGGGGTTTTAATGCTACTCAGAAGTGTTCTTACCATGCTGGGGCACCCGGACATGATACTCAAGATTGTTGGGCCGTGAAACACAAGATCCAGGATCTGATAGACAACGGTGAAATCGTGGTCACCAAACCAGATCAACCTCATGTGCAAGACAACCCTCTTCCTCAACACAAAGAGGAAGAGGTCAACATGATCAGTTGGAGCACTGTACAAGGTTCCAATGGCGAATCATCCCAATCCATCAAAGACGGTGTTGACAAATGGGATTATGCAAAGTTCCAATTTACCATGGAATGAAAGATGAAAGCTCTTTGCAAACAAATTGAGCAATTGACAGAATTGGTGACACATCATCATCAAGTCACACGCCCATTAATCAGGTAGGAACATACCTATCTCCTTCTATTTGTTATGAACGCTCCATCAACACCTTCAGAAAGCGAAGCTATGGAGGATAAGGTTGCAAAACGAGCAAGTGCTAAAGTCTATCGGGATTTCGCCAATCAAAGGGAATTCACCTATCTGGGCCAATCTATGGAGGAAATACTTCAAATGTTGATCAACGAAGGAAGAATCACATTCCTTCTACCTCCAATCAATCCCCGTTCAGGGCGGTTCAATCCTGATGAAATATGTCAATATCATTCACATTCTCGCGGTCACAGCACAGAAGAATGCTGGGCACTCTACCATCTCATTCAGAATCTTACTGATAGCGGTGTCCTGCAAGTAGCAGATAATTACACTGTGCAACTTAAGGGTGGGAATGTATGCCCTACCCAATGGAAGGGATCAGTAGCAGTTATATTTGAGGTGGATGATGAAACTGTCAAAGTATTTCCCATACAACCCATTTAACTCAAAGGAGCTGACAATCCTTTGAAAGTGGCCGCACCGGAGCCAATTCCTTTACCTTACAGACTACAACATCCTGCTGTCAACTTACACAAAGTTCCATGGAATTATGGAGAAGCTGAAGGATCCACGTCTCATACTACTGCTACAGTGTCGAAAGAGAATCCACTGTACCTTCCTCAACGGGTTATTAAACCTACTTGCGAAGCAAAGGGGAAGTTGCCTATGGAGAAAATTGAAAGATTCCTCCGTATTATGGGCCACAATGAAGCCAAAGTGGTTTTAAGCTTACGAGAAGCTCCACACCATATTTCAATTCTGGATTTTGTTTTCTCTTCTGAAGAACATCGGAAGGTCTTGCTAAAGGTTTTGGAAGAAGCCTACCTGCTAAAATCTGTGAATGTGGAAAAAATTTCAACATTTGGTTGATCACATTTTCAACAACAATGTGATATCCTTCATTAATGACGACATACCTCTCGAAGGGACCGGTCATTGCAAACCATTGCACATCGCAGTGTTATCTTCCGGGTACATACTAGCTGGAGTATTGATAGATGGAGGTTCATCTTTAAATATCTGTCTTTATGTCACCTTGGTAAAGATGAATATCAATCTCAAACGGATCCAAAATAGCAATACGATCATCCGAGATTTTGATGGATCTCGGAAAAATTCCGTTGGAAAGATTGAATTGCTAATTAAGATTGGTCCTCATACATTCAACGTATCCTTCCACGTCCTCAAGATAGATTCAGGATACAACCTGCTATTGGGGAAACCATAGATACACATGGTTGGAGCTGTTCCCTCCACCTTACATCAACAACTCAAATACATCATTAACAACAGTCTAATTATCACATCGCCGAAATGAAATGTCCTATACCGTGAATTCTACCAATTATCGCCTTCAATTTAGAAGTTGAGCCACCGATTTCCATACTCCGGAAGTGAGTAACACCTTAATACCATTCTATTGGGCGCCACTTCCGTACCAAAATTTTCGGACGAGGTTATGTCGACCACTCAAGAAATGATCCTATTGGGTTATCAACCTGGACAAGGGCTTGGTAAGGATCAACAGGGTATTAAGCACCCCATCCAAATGTCCAGTCAAATTAGGACAATGGACTAAGCTATTCTCGCTAATTCCATTCATGAGAATCGAAAGTATTATGCATACAAGCCAATCATGTATGATGATAAAGCATATCTTTGTGTAATCAATCTTATTTATTTATTAATAAAAGAATTATTTATTAAAGGCATTTATTATCTACATGGTGTTGTTTTAATAATATGTGATAAACCCATAGTTTTAAGCAACGCTTTTAGAATAATGATGATGATCATTCTAATGAGATCTAAATTCTTAGAAAGCTTAAAACTAAAATAGTTCCCAATCATTGGATTACTAAATTGGGGATTAGTGAATCCGGGATAGATTGGTACATACATCGTTGCCTTTCGTTGGATGAGGATGATTGATCTCATGATCATTTGTGTGGAGACACTAAAGCAAGTATGTAGGTGCTTATTAGAGAATAAGTTCTTTGAGCGTGACTCGCTAAGGAATACCTAATGGAGTTTTACTTACGTCAATAAAATTCAGAGTGGCATGTGAGTAGATACAAATGATCCTTAGACTTGAGATCATCATAGTATCTTATATATAATGAATTGCACTTTGACTTATTACATGACGCCCCAAAATAGGTATACATCACCCATTACGAGTTGTCAATACATGGTACGTAAACAACTACAACTTTATTATTACAACAAAGAAAGCTGTGAGTTTAAATACAAATATTATCTTACAGACAATATTTATACTCAAATAAATCCTCATCACATTTATTGATACATTATTTTACAAAATGGTGAAGACTACTAAACAATCCTTTCTAAAACCTTCATTCCATACCCAGGCTTCGTACTTCGCTTATATTCTCGCCTCACGAGAAGAATGGAACAAAAAGGAAAAGGGTGAGCTCAACTAGCTCGATAAAGAATATTATGACTAAGATAATATACAACAAATTATCGTTAGTCTTCTTGAGGAGAAAAATTTAATAGAATACTGATAGACAACAAATTTTAAATCAATATTCGCATGGTGAAATAATAATTCATTAGAAGAGTTAAGTAGAGAATGCAAACTACTATCTTCTATGTATGAATTTAAAAGTTCATCGTCTATCTTTTATCCCCGTAACAACAATCAATATACATACGAATCAAATATTCATCTTTGCACTCACAGCCAAAGATATTCATCGATTAGTCGTCATTTAAACACTGTTCATCTTTGCACTCTGAGGCCAAAGATATTAATCGGTCGGTCATATTCATCTCAACACTGTTCATCTTTGCACTACTGGGCCAAAGATATTCTTGAAATCATTCGTATCTGCAGACACTACTGGCCAAAGATATTCAATAATATCATCATTTAAGGCGAGGATGATGAAAAATATTTTTAAAGAACGAATCCGGTGAAACAAAATAACAAGGATTAAGGATTAAGGATTAGTACTTTGTTTTATCCATGTCCAAAAATACCCCAAAAATAATCATAGTGGTGTAAAATTCAAGAATGATCAAAACATGGATACAATCAAAGCTAGTATCCGAATAGATATTTTGGACGAAAAGAAGAAATTTTATTTTTCGATGAATGTAGTGAATAGTCAGTATCGTGAATAAGGCCGAAGTATCGTGAATAGTAACTCAGACACCAAAAGATAGAAATTCACAAAAAAAACATCTTCACGCTTGAATAGTAATAGTACTCGTGAATCGTGAATAGTAAGTAACTCATGAATCAAATAGTAACCAGAGCATGAAAAGTTCCAAATTTGATAAAAACTTCGGATCAACATTTCAAAGATAATGATATTGAAGAAAAATAATATCATTAAAAAAAAATAATATCCCTTACCTCAAAGAATCAAGATTGCCGGAAGGAAAGGTCGGAAGTGATCTTTGAATGAAACTTGTACCTAAGCAACAACTCTCAAAGTATCTAAATACTCACAAAATACGCTCAATAATAGAGAGAGAGAGAGAAAACTTTGTTTCGGTGTGATTTTCAATTCTAACTTAGCCCTCTATTTATAGGAAAATGTTAGCCGTAGAAAGCAGACTTTGACTGCACTTTGATGGCTTTACACGCTACTATTGCCACCCACCACATTTGAAATAAAATTCAGCACATTTCTTCACCAACCACAAGTGGGGCCCACTCAATTCTAGAATTTTCCACCAAAATCAATTATAACCCTAATTTTGAATCGGACACCTCTTAAAATTCATAACAAATCATTCGTGCATTTTAACGGTTCAAAATTTGTGGACATATACTCAACTTATGTATGTATAACATACCCAAAAATTACCACAATCCAACGGTCGGATTAAAAATTATAACCCCATAATATATCTCAAAACCCACGATTTAATTTTTAATACCTCCAATCGATAAAATCTTGATAAAACACCTCAACATTAATTCCTTCATTTATAACCACATAAATAAATCCATCATTTATATCCACATCAAATAAATATTTTCTTATCATATGAATCAATAATTAATTATTCACAAATAATATTACGAGAATCACATTTATGACAACCAGTAGTTCGGGAAAGGGGCTTTCAGATAAGGATTTCTCTTCTTTGCGGCGCAATTAGGTGACCAAACCTCTCCTTGATGAACTTTCTAGACATTGCCAATAATGCTATCTAATAATATTATTCAAATAATATGAATTATTGATCCGATAATGGAGATAATGTGTTGACAATTATTGAACAATGATAATATAAAATATCAACGCAAAGAATTATTGAATCAATAAGATAAAATATTGAGCGAATAACTCTTGTGAAAATTATTGAGTAGTGCCTTCTTACGTAAGGATCAATAATTCAACAAATTGTGCAATACTGGTGTCTTCTTGTGCAACCCGCCAGCGTATTCGTGTATTTTAACCACCGGGTATTCCAATGATCTTACTTGGTAACAACTACGCTAGTTATTTTTAACCAACTTATATTTGTCGTTTTCTTCATCCAATCGCTTTCAGTTATGGGGCCCACACACATTGCTTGTGGTAAATGCGAATATTCCCAAGCGATACGAATATTCCACGACCAAACGAATATTCCCAAGCAAAAATGAATATTTTATAACCACTTGCTTATTTTGAAATATTTGCGTATTTAACCCTTAATTATCCACATTAATCAAATCAACCCTTACTATTTCAAAATAATAAATAAAGGAAATTCCTTTTTATTTAAAAAATTTTGAGGTCTTACAACCTCCCCTCCTTATGAAATTTTGTCCTCGAAATTAACGTCACGTGCACGGTGTTTTGAAAAGGTGAGGATACCTCGCTTTCATTTCCGTTTCCAATTCCCAGGTCATTTCCTCTATAGCATGATTCCTCCACAAAACTTTAACTTGTGGTATAACCTTTCTTGTAGCGTGGGACATGCTCCTTCCTATCCAAGATCTTGATAGGTACCTCCTCATCGTTAAGTCTTGACTATCTCATCCGGTTCTAACTTCAATAACGTGGTTCGGGTCTTTCACATATTTTTCTGATGACGGATATGTGAAACACATTATGAACACGAGACATACTCGGTGGTAACGCGCAAGTCTATAGGCTACATTTCCCTACTCGGTCAAGAATTTGAAATGGACCGATAAATCGTGGATTGAGCTTTCCTCTCTTCCCAAATCTTGTAACTCCCTTCCATGGAGCAACTCGCAACAATACATGATCCCCTACATTAAATTCCACGTCCTTTCGATGAAGATCCGCATAACTCTTTTGTCGATCTTGAGCCGTTTGTATCGTTGTCGAATTATTTGGATCTTTTCGGTGATCATACGTCTTAACTTTCGGGTCCCCAACAATGTTGCTTCACCCACCTCATCCCAACATATTGGAGAACAACATTTTCGTCCATATAATGCTTGAATGGAGCGACACCTATACTTGCACGATAAGCTGTTGTTGTAGGAGAATTCCACCAATGGTAAATACTTATCCCAAGCGCCCTTGAAGTCAGGACACGAGTCTTAATAAATCTTCAAGAGTTTGAATAGTCCTCTCGATTGTCTCGTCTGGTTTGGGGATGGTATGCCGAACTAAATCGCAAATCCATGCCCATAGCTTTTTTGCAAGCTAACCCAAAATCTTGAAGTGAATCTTGGGTCACGATCCGAGACTATGGATCTGGGCATGCCATGCAACCTCACGATCTCATTTACGTGCACATACTAGCAAGACGTTCAAGAGGAATAAGTCTCCGTATCGGCAAGAAATGAGCGAGACTTGGTTAATCTATCAACAATAACCCAAATAGCATTGATGCCTTGAGAAACCGTTGGAAGACTAAATGCTTGAAATCCATGGTAATGTGTTCTCACTTCCATTCCGGAATCTCAAGTGGTTGCAGCGGACCCTTAGGTACTAGATGCTCCGCCTTTACACGTTAGCAAGTTAAACACATCGAGATAAACTTTGCAATCTCTCTCTTCATATTATTCCACCAAAATGTATGTCGAAGATCACGATACATTTTAGTACTTCGAGGATGGATTGCAAATGGTGTATGTGTGCCTCCATCATAATCTTGTACTTCAAATCAGTCGTTAGGAACACAAAGTGCAGAGTGGACTCAAGTATTCCTTCTTCATCAATTCTCGCTTAGGAATAGCTCCTTCTTGTACTTTCTTCTTCATACGCATCATTTCAAGGTCGGTGGCTTGAGCAACCTTAACTTTTTCTATTAAAGTTGGCTCTGTCGTATACTTGACATCATCCTTTTCGTTCCGCATATGATCTTCTACTCGATCGTCATTTACCACGTTAAACTTTACCGGGATGGTATTGAATAATGTGGTCGTAGTCTTTCAATAGCTCGAGCCAGCGTCATTTGCCGCATGTTGAGTTCTTTTTTTGAGTGAAGAAATATTTAAGGCTTTTATGATCGAATATATCTCCACTTTCTCCCCATATAGATAGTGCCTCCATATCTTTAAGCAAGCGAAAGCGATTGCTTTATGACTCTAGATCATGAGTAGGATAATTCCTCTCACACTCTTTAAGTTGTCGCGAGGCATAGGCTATGACTTTCCCACGTTGCATGAGAACACATCCTAACCCTTTGCACGAAGCATCATTGTAGATAACAAATCCATCCGAACCGGATGGTATTGTTAGAACAGTCTTAGAAATAAGTCTCCTCTTAAGCTCTTGGAAACTTTTCTCGCATTCTTCGCTCCTAAGCAATTTCGTATCCTTCGAGTTATTTGAGTTAATGGAGTAGCGATTCGAGAAAACCCTTCCACGAATCTCCGATAATAACCATTAAGCCCAAAAAGCTACGTACTTGATCACCAACCGGTTGCTCCCAACTTTGTATTGCTTGATCTTGGCCGGATCAGCAGATACTCCATGTTTTGACACCACATGCCCAAGAAAGGCTACTTCCTCAAGCCGAACTCGCATTTCTTCAATTTGGCATATAGTTGGTTTTCATGAAGCCTTTAGAGTACCGACTTCAAATGGTGCTCATGATCTTCACGACTTTTGGAATATATAAGGATGTCATCAATAAAAACAACAACGGCCGATCCAAATATTCCTTGAATACTCGGTTCATCATATCCATGAAAGCCGCGAGGAGCATTAGTTAGTCAGAAAGACATGACTAAGAATTCATAATGCCCATCTGGAGTTACGAAGGCGTCTTTGGAATATCCTCGATTTTAATCTTGGTGATGATATCCGAAGCGAAGATCGATTTTGAAAAGAATTGTGCCCCCAAGAATTTGGTCAAACAAGTCATCAATACGAGGTGAGGATATCTATTCTTGATGGTGACATGGTTCAATTCCGATAGTCAATACAAAGTCGCATACTCCGTCTTTCTTCTTTACAAATAAAGCAGGAGCACCCCGAGGAGATGTCTTGGGCCGAATGAAACCAATGTCCAACAATTTCGTAGTTGGACCTTTAACTCTGAAGTTCAATAGGAGCCATTCGATATGGGGTTTTAGAAATGGGCTTTGTACCGGGTTCAAGATCAATAAAGAATTCAACTTCACGTTACGGGGTAGGCAGGAAGTTCTTTGAAATCGTCGGGAAAGTCGATAACAAGCAGAATATTATTCAAATTTGGCGTGTCTTTATTCAAATCCATAACATGGGCTAAGAAAGCTTGACATCCGTTTTTCAATAAGCGAATAGCTTTATGATTAGATATGATAGTGATTGATTTTAATGGTTTAGTTGCTTGAATTCGTACAACGGGTTGGTTAGGAATATGAAAACTAACAACCTTACGAAAACAATCAATTTTGGCATGTGAGAGTAGTTAACCAATCAATCCCTAAAATCACATCAAAAGCAAGTATCTTTAAAAGATATAAGGTCAGCGAGGTAAGGTGATGGTGCCAACTTGAATCAAACAAGATTTATAAGCAGTTGATGTGATGAAAGTTTCTCTAGCGGAGTTTCCACGAGATAGGTCAAAGTCTAATTTCTCGAGTCGAGTTTAAGCGTTGAGCACATGCGGGAGAGATAAATGAATGGGTATGCACCGGTATCAAGTAAGGTATAAACTTCGCTTGAGAATTTATAAATAGCTTACCGTGATCACCTCGTTTGGGTTCCTCGCATTATGACCGGTCACAACAAATGCTCTTCCGGAATCGTTGACTTTGACTTTTTTCGGGACGATCTTTTGAGTCACCGTCCCCATTGAACTAGGTTTCGCCTCTGCGTACAATCTCGAAGCGATATGTCCTTCCTTTCCACAACTATAGCATACCTTGAGCTGTTGTAGGCGGTTTTGGCCGATATGTCCCTCTTTTCCGTATTTTTGTAGCATATGACCGGTGGTCGTTCTCCTCCCTTAGAACCCGATTCTTTAAAGCATCTGTCGTCTTCATAGTCGTTATTAAATCTCCTCTTTTAAAATCTCCTCCTCGACTTCGCTTCTTACATTTTTCATGACCATGATTACCACCGAGTGGTTACCATTTCTGTCGTCTGTTTCTTTCTCATGAGTTATCATTATTACATTGGCTGCTTTATCTGCAGTGCGATCCACGGTTATGGTCCCTCGGTTGACCGTACTCGTTATCTCGCTCTAATAATTGAGCCACATTTACAACATATCTGAATAGAGAAAGTTTATGAGAAATGAGATCTTGGCGTACGCCGGGTTTCAAACCTCTAAGAAACATCCCGCGTCATCGTTCCTCATTCTCCACCAAATGAGGTCTGAGCACTGGATAACTCTGCAAACTTTGCCTCGTCTTTGAGACACCGTCGTGTTGTTTTGTTCTAATCGATGAACTCCACTTCCTTCGTATAATGAACACTTTCGAGGAAAGTATTTGTCATTAAATAGTCTCTGAAACGTCTCCCAAGACATCTTTGAGTCTTGAATTTGGATGGAGTGCGCTTCCTGAGACTCCCACCGATGATCTGCCTTCGCCACGGAACATAAAGGTGGCGAATGGAACCTTCTGTTCCTCCGTGCATCCCAAGACATCGAATATCTTGGTAATTTGTTTGACCCATGTTTCCGCGTGATGATCGGATCGGCTTTCCCTTAAATTCTGGTGGTCCCAACTCTTTGAGGCTTGCTTGGTGTGACAACTTCGTGAATTGCTATCATTTCCTCACGTATTTTGAACACGAGTCTCCTAAATGCGATTTTGCATGAGCTGCAAAAAGCTTCTAAACATCCCCTCGTTCATCATCGCTTTCGGTGGTGTTGTTCGCGGGAGGAACATTGCCCGACTGTTGCACGTTCTCCTCGTTGGTAAATCTGAGGCATCTCCACGGTCTCATTTACTCCTTTGTTAATATTCTCGATTCGACATTCTCAAATCTTGTCATAAAACAAGGGTTAATTAAGGAAATCAATATATCACATAATATCCCTATATCTTGACCAACTAACAAATAAGCTTAGGTAGGACACCTAGCGAAGGATTTACTTGTCTCTCCCCTCCTAGTTCTATTCCCGATCTCATGAGAGATCATATCCTAAGCTACGATACCAATTTGTGGCGCCCCCAAAATAGGTATACATCACCCATTACGAGTTGTCAATACATGATGCGAAACAACTACAACTTTATTATTACAACAAAGAAAGCGTGAGTTTAAATACAAATATTATCTTACAGACAATATTTATACTCAAATAAATCCTCATCACATTTATTGATACATTATTTTACAAAAATGGTGAGGACTACTAAACAATCCTTTCTAAAACCTTCATTCCATACCCAGAGCTCGTACTCGCATTTATATTCTCGCCTCACGAGAAGAATGGAACAAAAGGAAAAGGGTGAGCTCAACTAGCTCGATAAAGAATATTATGACTAAGATAATATACAACAAATTATCGTTAGTCTTCAACGAGGAAAAATTTAATAAAATACATTAGACAACAAATTTTAAATCAATATTCATGGTGAAATAATAATTCATTAGAAGAGTTAAGTAGAGAATGCAAACTACTATCTTCATGTATGAATTTAAAAGTTCATCATCATCTTTTATCCACTGTAACAACAATCAATATACATCTCGGAATCAAATATTCATCTTTGCACTACAGGGCCAAAGATATTCATCGATTGGTCAGTATTCATTTAAACACTGTTCATCTTTGCACTCTGAGGCCAAAGATATTAATCGATCGGTCGTATTCATCTAAACACTGTTCATCTTGCACTCTGGGCCAAAGATATTCTTGAAATCATTCATCTTTGCACTACTGGCCAAAGATATTCAATAATATCATCATTTAAGGCGAGGATGATGAAAAATATTTTTAAAAAGCGAATCCGGTGAAACAAAATAACAAGGATTAAGGATTAAGGATTAAGTACTTTGTTTTATCCATGTCAAAAATACCCCAAAAATAATCACGTAGTGGTGTAAAATTCAAGAATGATCAAAACATGGATACAATCAAAGCTAGTATCCGAATAGATATTTTGGACGAAAAGAAGAAATTTTATTTTTCGATGAATAGTCAGTATCGTGAATAGTCTTAATAGTATCGTGAATAGTAACTCAGACAAAAGAAAGATAGAAATTCCATAGTACTTTACGTGAAAAAACATCTGAATAGTAACTTCTTGAATAGTACTTCATGAATAGTAACTTTCGTGAATAGTAACTCATGAATAGTAACCAGAGCATGAAAAGTTCCAAATTTGATAAAAACTTGGATCAACATTTCAAAGATAATGATATTGAAGAAATAATATCATACTGAAAAAAAATAATATCCTTTACCTCAAAGAATCGATTACTTGGAAGGAAAGGTCGGAAGTGATCTTTGAATGAAACTTGTCTTTGAATAAAGCAACTCTCAAAGTATCTAAATACTCACAAAATCGCTCAATAATATAGAGAGAGAGAAGAGAAAACTTTGTTTACGGTGTGATTTTCAATTCTAACTTAGCCCTCTATTTATAGGAAAATGTTAGCCGTAGAAGCAGACTTGACTGCTACACGATGGATGGCTACACTGCTACTATTGCCACCCACCACATTTGAAATAAAATTCAGCACATTTCTTCACCAACCACAAGTGGGGCCCACTCAATTCTAGAATTTTCCACCAAAATCAATTATAACCCTAATTTTCAGAATCAGACACCTCTTAAAATTCATAACAAATCATTAGGTGCATTTTTAACGGTTCAAAATTTGTGGACATATACTCAACTTATGTATGTATAACATACCCAAAAATTACCACAATCAAAGCGGTCGGATTAAAAATTATAACCCATAATATATCTCAAAACCCACGATTTAATTTTAATACCTCAATCGATAAAATCTTGATAAAACACCTCAACATTAATTCCTTCATTTATAACCACATAAATAAATCCATCATTTATATCCACATCAAATAAATATTTTCTTATCATATGAATCAATAATTAATTATTCACAAATAATATTACTGAGAATCACATTTATGACAACCGGTAGTTCGAGGAAAGAGGGGCTTTAGATAAGGATTTCTCCTTCTTTGCGCGCAATTAGGTGACCAAACCTCTCCTTGTGAGAACTTTCTAGACATTGCCAATAATCTTTATCTAATAATATTATTCAAATAATATGAATTATTGATCGATAATGGAGATAATGTGCGGTGACAATTATTGAACAACAATAATATAAAATATCAGCGCTTGACAATTATTGAATCGATAAGATAAAATATTGAGCGATAACTCTTTGTGAAAATTATTGAGTAGTGCCTTCTTACGAAAGGATCAATAATTCAACAATCTTTGTGCAATCTGGTGTGCTTCTTTGTCTGACAGCGTATTCTTCGTATTTTAACCATAGGGTATTCCAGCGGTCTTAACGGTAACAACTACGCTGTAGTTATTTTTAACCAACTTATATTTGTTGTTTTCTTCATCCAATCGCTTTTTGGTTATGGGGCCCCACACATTTGCTTGTGAGTAAATGCGAATATTCCCAAGCGATACGAATATTCCACGACCAAACGAATATTCCCAAGCAAAAATGAATATTTTATAACCACTTGCTTATTTTGAAATATTTGCGTATTTAACCCTTAATTATCCACATTAATCAAATCAACCCTTACTATTCAAAAAATAATAAATAAAGGAAATTCCTTTTATTTAAAAAAATTTGAGGTCTTATATATTCCTTAAGACTCTTAGAGTATATCAAAGGGTATGCTTGGGTGTAATAAGTTATATATGAAGATAATGAATGATCGATAAAGAATCTACCACTTCTAGTAAAAGGAGAATGTGTCTATGTGATTCGATAAATGACAATGACCAGAATCCTTGGCGAGGTGGAATGAAATTAGAAAGTAGTTTCTAATTTGCATTCATTAGGAGTTATTACATTTAGGAATCGAAATACATATAATTAAATAAAATAAGACTTGTGATGAATTCCATGTCTTATATTTAATTGGGACATTGTATGGTGGAAGGATTGAATTGTATGGTAACTATTTACTCAAAGGTTCTTTTATGATTAATGTTGAAATCTATATTATACGGAAAGTCATTTTGATCATTAGGGAGGCTTATCCTATTGTAAATAAATATTATTTATTTAAATAAATTATTTGTTTAATTTATTTATTTAAATGAGATTAGAATTGTTCTAATTGATTTATTCACAATAGGGTTTAATATGGAGAACCTAAAGGTCACACCATAAAAGGAAGAATAATTATTTAAGAAGTTAATGGCATAATTGTAATAATATGTTAAGTATATTTAATTTAATCTATGGTGATAGAATAAATTAAATATTTTAATATTATTATTTAATATTTTAGAAATATTAAATATAAATTAATAAGAGGAGTCTTATTAATATTATTACAATTATTATTATTATTTTAATTTCTAAAAAGTTTAGGAATTAATTTAATATTAGTACTCTCATTTATTCTAATTGGATTAGGAAAGAAAATTAGTTAAAGGAGTTTAATTAATTAACCCTAATAGGATTAGGGAGCCCATTTAATTAAAAGAGTTTAATTAAATAAATAATACCTTATTTTAATTAAAATAGTGTTACATGATATCTTTATAAGAGAGAGTCTTATATTAGATATCTAATATCGTAATTCTAGATTTGGAAATACGCCCCTTTTTCTATCTGAGATAGAAAAACTAGGGTTTTAGCCAATACCCTTCTTCTTGATAATTATTCTTCTTTGGTGGATCACCTATAGAGGCCATACACTTGGGTGGCTTACATTGATCAAAGGAAGGAATCTACAGGAGATTGAGGAGATCGCGGAGAATAAGAGGTGAACTTCGTGCACGAGGAAGCTCGTTTCTACAAGGTATGATTTCATAATTTCTTATTCTTCGTTTAATTAATAATATGCATAAAGGATGATCAGGGTAATTGGTTTGAAAAAATTTTAAAATCTGATTTTATCATGCTTCCATTTATATTTTGCAATTTGATTGCTACTTTGATTTTCACAAAACCTAACAGTGGTATCAAAGCCAAACTTTATGTAAATTATTAATTATTTTGATTCCATATATGTATGGGTATGTATTTTGAATAATTTATTGGGCATAATTTGTTGTATAAAATTATTATTTTATGAAAAAAAAAATCGTGATCATATGTGGATATGATTACTTTCTTAATATATATTTATTATATATTATATATATAATAGATTCGAATTAAGTACCAGATTTTTTCTAAATCACGTGGGAATGGCGTTGCATTATCAATCGGAATCAATTTTTTTTTTGAATGCATTTCGTGGGTGTTGTAACTTGATTTGAAATCATTTTTTTGAGAGACATGATTATTATTAAAAAAATAAAAAGGAAAAGTGATATATATATGCTAATTGCTAATACACTCACACTCACGAATTACCTTGAAATTTTTTGGTTAAAAGATTCAAGTATGGTTATATATATATATTATATATTATAGATTATATATATATAATATATAAGCCGTATTTTTTTTTGGTACAGTTAATATTATATTATATTATATATATATATATATATATATATATAATATCTTAATAATTTTATAATTAAAATAAAAGGGTTTATTTTAATCTTGAAATTGGATTTCATGCAACATAAAATTGCCCATTAAATGATACTCATATATATATGGAATGATTTAATTTATTGATACATATGATGATATGTATGATAATAAATGGGATTGATTATGGACAATTGACCAATATGATTGGATTTATTTTAGTTGGATGTTTGAATGAATGGGTTTTATTAAATGGGAATTCTGCGTGCCTCGTCTTTTCTAGTTTTCTTCTTGATGTAAATTCTATCTCTCTCTATGTACTTCCCTTATTTGGCGATCGAGGTTTCTATTTAAATTAAATAGTTTATGTAATAGGACTAGTTAGAATTTTTTGAAAACCAAGATCAAGGAGCAAGGCGCTTGAAGACCCGTTTGTAATGGAGCAGGGTTTAAATGTAATAGTTATATTTAAATGTTTATTCTTGCACCCTAGGGTTTGACCTTTTGGTTCACTTGGTGGCTCTAGTGAACCAAACTAGAATAAAAGTCCATAATCAATCCGGGTAGAATATAGTATTCTATATGTGCATGCTAGTATTATATATATTATATATTATGCAAACATGCTTCGCATGTTTAATAATATAACGCGTATTTTATATATATATTTGCATGCATGTATTAAACAAGATGAGACAAATAATAACAAATCCTCAAAGTTTTTATATATTAAGTCTTAAGCGTTCAAAGATATTTAGAATATCGAACGCATTAAGCTTCTAGCATGATAAAATTAATAGAGTATTAAATATTTAATATGAGTTTGTTGTGTCACCACAAGGCAAGTATTAAGTATTTAAGATGTTAATTTATCACATTTGATGCTTATAAAGAAAATTGAACAATATTGTTTTGTTGTGTCACACCACAAGGCGATATTTTTCTTATTTTTCTTTTGAATATATGGAAGTGCTAGGTTGGACTTAACTTAGATAATTTTGATTCGGATGTGCCACCACTTGATCAAAATAATCTAAGAGGCAAAACATAAGGAGTTACGTGTTGATGTAATTGACAAGGAGTTGTCTACCTATTTATTTATATATAGTTTGTTGTGTCACCACAAAGCTATATATATTTGAAATGGGATCCTTATTCTCACTAGCAAAAACTTTAATTAGATTTTGCGAACTATATAAATGAGGGTAATATAGTTTGAAGAAAATAGTGAGAGATACCGATATAAAATAAGACCTAATTTATTTTGGTAATTAATTAAATGAATGTTTGCTAAAATATTGTCTTTTTACATGCGAAATTTTGAAAATGTCACATTCACTAATTTCAACTGCGAAGCATACTTGATCTTAACAAGTGGTGGACCGAACTACAATTTGGTTAAGGAATCGAGAATTGTTCTCCTTCTTTGAAAAGATTTCTTATGTCCTAAATTACCGCATACAAAAAAGTTGCAGAGGCGACCTACGAGGAAGAGATTGCTACTTTTAAGCGGTGGCGAGATGATGCATCTGTGGCTCGATGCATCATGCTCGCATCCATGAGTACTTGAGCTTGACGTCGGCATGAAAACATGGATGCTCCTCTTATCTCTTGCACCTTGCCGAGAGTTGTATGGTGAAGAAAAAGTAGAATACGCTAGATATGAAATATCTAAGGAGCTCTTCCGATCTCGGATGACCGAGGGCACTCTGAGATTGAGACTCATGTCCTAAAGATGATCAATCGATTGAGCGTCTTGGGCGACTTAGGTTCGTCGTGGATGGGGAGTTGAGTCAAGATTTAGTCTTGCAGTCAACTCCCTGCACACCTTCTCACAATTTGTTGTGAATTTTCACATGAATAAGTTGGATGTCGACTTGCCGAATTACTTAACATGTTGAAAAGCTGCTTTGAAGGTCACTTCCATCCAAGAAGAACCATGTCTTCTTGGTGGATGATTCTTCCAAGAAAGGAAGAGGCCCAAGGTATCTTACGAAAGGAAGAAATCCAAGAAGGCTAAGGGAAAGGCGAAAGTGAAGGATCAAAAGAAACTGATCCATACTAGCAAGGAATTTGCTTCCATTCTGATAATAAGGTCTTTGGAAGAGAAGCGCAAGGATTATCTCGAGAAAAAAGCGGAAGAAGCTTGGAAGCTTGAATCCTAATCAAGGTTTGTTTATGATTGAAATTAATTTTTACGAAAGTCGATCTTCTACTTGGGTATTGGATCTGGGATGTGGTTCTCACATATGTAATAATATGCGGGACCCGGTCGAAGTAGAAAATTTGAGCAAGGATGAGGTCGATCCTACGAGTGGGAAATAGAGCAAAGGTTCTTTTGCATTAGGTATAGGGACTTATTTTTTAGCCGCCTATGGGCGAGTTCATTAATTTAAATAATTGTTATTTTGTTCCAAATATCATTAGAAACATTATTTCTATCTACGTATTGGATATGGATGGTTTTAATATTATAATAAAGAACAACGGTTGTTCCATTTATAATGATAATGTTTTATATGGTGTTGGTAATTTGCGAAATGGACTTTATATACTTGACTTGCATGAAAATATATTTCAAATTGAACAAACTAATAAAAGGAAAAGAGATGATGTTAATTATACCTTCATGTGGGTACTTTTGTAGACTCGGTCGTATTAATGAAACAAGATTATCCAAGTTGCATAAAGATGGGCTCTAGAGCTATCGATTATGAATCATATCCACACTGTGAATCTTGTCTCATGGGTAAAAATGACTAAATCTCCTTTTAGTGGAAAAGGAGAAAAGATTCTGAGTTGTTAGCGTTGGTACACACGAGATGTATGTGGACTATGACAACGACCATACGAGGAGGGTATTCTTATTTTATTACATTCATTTGACGACCACTCAAGATTTGGATATGTGTATTTAATGAAATACAAATCTGAATCATTTGAAAAGTTCAAAGAGTTGAAGTGAAGTTGAGAAGCAAGCTGGTAAGAGTATTAAGATTCTTGATCGATCGAGGAGGAGAATACTTAAGTGGTGAGTTTCTCAATTGTCTCAAAGAAAATGGTATAATCTCACAATGGACTCCACCAGGACGCCCACGGATGAATGGTGTATCTCGAAAGGAGAAATCGAACATTATTGGACATGGTTCGATCTATGATGAGCTTTCTGAGCCTTCCGGTTTCTTACGGGGATATGCCTAGAATCGGCTCCATACCTACTTAACAAGGTACCTACAAAATCCGTCCCCAAGACCCCATATGAGTTATGGACAGGGAGGAAACCAAATCTTAAGCATATTAAGACTTGGGGTTGTCCGACTTTATGTCAAAAAGTTTGAAAGCGATAAAAGCTGCAAACAAGATCGACAAATGTAGATTTGTGGGATACCCTAAAGAAACATCGGGGTATTATTTCTATCATCCAGTGATCAAAAGGTGTTTGTTGCGAAACATCGCCTTCTTGGAAAAGGAGTTTATCCTTGAAGGGGTCGATTGGGAGTAAGATATATCTTGAAGAGGTTCAAGAACCACAAAATACTCTGAGATCAAAGTGAGGTACCTAACCAAGTAGAGATTCATACATACCACACCACATTAATTAAGAATGAAAGAGTACCAAAATGCCAGACGGTATAGACTTGTCATAGAAGAAGATGACAATGAGTACGCATCATAGATGATGATGATCCATTGAATTCTGAGCAGGGCTATGAGTAGTAAAGACTCGGAGAAGTGGCAAGAAGCCATGAAATCGAGATGGACTCCATGTATGAGAACCAAGTATGGACTTTGGTCTCACCACCGAAGGCATTAAGCTATTGGGTGTAAATGGGTCTTTAAAGAAAAGGCTGGAAGCGAGACTGGCAAGGTAGAGACCTATAAGGCCCATTTGGTTGCAAAAGGTTTCAAACAAAGACAAGGAGTTGACTATGGCGAAACCTTCTCACCCGATAGCAATGCTCAAGTCCATTTGAATTTTGCTTGCGATTGCGACTTACCGTGACTACGAAATCTGGCGGATGGACGTGTGAAAGCGGCCTTCCTCAATGGGAAACTTGAGGAGGATGTGTATATGACACAACGAGAGGATTTGTTTCAAAGGTTGGAACAAATCAAGTCTGTAAGCTTCAACGATCCATTTATGGATTAAAGCGAAGCTTCGTAGGTGGAACATCCGTTTTGATGAGACAATCAAAAGTTTGATTTATCAAAAATGAGGATGAACCACGTGTGTACAAGAAGGTAAGTGGGAGCGCTTTTTCATTCCTTGTATTATATGTTGATGATATATTACTGATAGGGAATGATATTCCTATGCTGCAATCAATTAAAATCGGTTATCTAAACACTTCTCCATGAAGGACTTGGGAGAAGCATCCTATATTTTGGGGATAAAGATCTATAGAGATAGATCTAATAGGATGCTTGGCTTATCCCAAGGCGATACATTGACATGATGCTAAAAGGTTTAGCATGGAAGATTCAAAAAAGAAGTCTCATGCCGATGAGCCATGGAATACATCTCTCAAGAAACAAGCCCCAAACTTTGAGGAGAGAAAGAGAAAGTATGAGTAAGATTCCTTATGCTTGACAATAGGATCTATCATATGCAGATATGATATGTACTAGACCAGATGTCGCTCATGCACTTAGTGTAACAAGCGGATATCGATCGAATCCGAGAGAAGAACATTGGAAGGCGGTGAAAAATGTCCTAAAGTACTTAAGAAGAACTAAGGATGTATTTCTTGTCTACGGTGGGTTTGAATTAAAACTAGAGGGCTTCATGCGACTCAAGTTTTCAAAGCAGAGACCAAGATGATGATAAATGCGTTTGAGGGTATGTGTTTACCTTAAGCGGTGGCGCGATGAGTTGGAAAAGTTCAAGCGTGAAACATTTGTTGATTCGGTGATAGAGGCGAGTATATAGGCTGCAAGTGAAAACGCAAAGGAAGGCATTTGGATGAAGAAGTTCATCACCGAACTTGGTGTGCTTCCTAGCATTAAAGGACCCGATGCCTTTTATTCGTGACAACACTTTGGAGTCAATTGCATTGCAAGCTAAGGAACCCAGTCTCATCGGAAATCCAAACACGTGTTGCGGCGATTTCATTTGATCGAGAGATCATTGAAGAGGAGGCGTCACCACGAGGCGTGTGGACTCTCAAGACAATATTGCGAGATCCATTTACTAAAGCGTTAACACAACAATGACAGTTTGATCGTCACTTTAGAAGATGGGTATGAGATACCACGACGATTGGCTTTTTAGTGCAAGTGGGAGATTGAAAGTATTATGCATCAAGCCCAATCATGTATGATGATAAAGCATATCTTGTGTAATCAATCTTATTTATTTATTAATAAAAGAATTATTTATTAAAGGCATTTATTATCTACATGGTCTTTGTTTTAATAATATGTGATAAACCCATAGTTTTAAGTAACACTTTTAGAATAATGATGATGATCATTCTAATGAGATCTAAATTCTTAGAAAGCTTAAAACTAAAATAGTTCCCAATCATTGGATTACTAAATTGGGGATTAGTGAATCCGAGGATAGATTGGTACATCGTTGTTTGCTCATTGGATGAGGATGATTGATCTCATGATCATTTGTGTGGAACACTAAAGCAAGTATGTAGGTGCTTATTAGAGAATAAGTTCCTTTGAGCGTGACTCGCTAAGGAATACCTAATGGAGTTTTACTTACTGTCAATAGGAATTCTGTAGTGAGAGTAGTACAAATGATCCTTAGACTTGAGATCATCATAGTATCTTATATATAATGAATTGCACTTTGACTTATTCCTTAAGACTCTTAGAGTATATCAAAGGGTATGCTTGGGTGTAATAAGTTATATATGAAGATAATGAATGATCAATAAAGAATCTACCACTTCTAGTAAAAGGAGAAATGTCCTATGTGATTCGATAAATGACAACCCGGGAATCCTTGGCGAGGTGGAATGAAATTAGAAAGTAGTTTATAATTTGCATTCATTAGGAGTTATTCATTTAGGAATCGAAATACATATAATTAAATAAAATAAGACTTGTGGTAATTCCATGTCTTATATTTAATTGGGACATTGTATGGTGGAAGGATTGAATTATGCAAAGTAACTATTTACTCAAAGGTTCTTTTATGATTAATGTTGAAATCTATATTATCCGGAAAGTCGTTGATCGCTAGGGAGGCTTATCCTATTGTAGAATAAATATTATTTATTTAAATAAATTATTTGTTTAATTTATTTATTTAAATGAGATTAGAATTGTTCTAATTGATTTATTCACAATAGGTTTAATATGGAGAACCTAAAGGGTCACACCATAAAAAGATGAATAATTATTTAAGAAGTTAATGGCATAATTGTAATAATATGTTAAGTATATTTAATTTAATCTATGGTGATAGAATAAATTAAATAGCTTAATATTTATTATTTAATATTTTAGAAATATTAAATATAAATTAATAAGAGGAGTCTTATTAATATTATTACAATTATTATTATTATTTTAATTTCTAAAAGGTTTAGGAATTAATTTAATATTAAGTACTCTCATTTATTCCTAATTGGATTAGGAAAGAAAATTAGTTAAAGGAGTTTAATTAATTAACCCTAATAGGATTAGGAGCCCATTTAATTAAAAGAGTTTAATTAAATAAATAATACCTTATTTTAATTAAAATAGGGTTACATGATATCTTTATAAGAGGAGTCTTATATTAGATATCTAATATCGTAATTCCTAGATTTGGAAGTACGCCCCTTTTCTATCTGAGATAGAGAAAACTAGGGTTTTAGCCAATACGCCTTCTTCTTGATAATTATTCTTCTTTGGTGGATCACCTATAGAGGCCATACACTTGGGTGGCTTACATTGATCAAAGGAAGGAATCTACAGGAGATTGAGGAGATCATGAGGAGAATAGGAGGTGAACTTCGTACACGAGGAAGCTCGTTTACTGGGTATGATTTCATAATTTCTTATTCTTTGTTTAATTAATAATATGCATAAAGGATGATCCGGGTAATTGGTTTGTGAAAAATTTTAAAATCTGATTTTATCATGCTTCCGCTATATTTTGCAATTTGATTGCTACTTTGATTTTCACAAAACCTAACAGAATCCTCATAAGCATAAGCAGGTTCCTCAAGCTTCCGCCGCACGGTGATTTTCTACACCTTTACTGCATGAGTTGATATAGTCTCCAGTAAAGGTTCTATCCCATGTGGTGGCTATGTTATTTTCGAAGCCAGTGCCAATCAAAGCTAAAGAGGCGCTAATTCCTGATCCCAATGCGGAAGAAAAGGAACAGAAACGTAAGCATGACCTTGCCTTAATGATGGCAGACATTTGCGTCATTGTTCATGATGAACATACAAACAGATACACCCCAGATGATGATTGCCCAGATGTCATGGTTATCATTCGGGAAAATGAGGATGCTGACGATCCTTCTATCACTGCAGTCCTTCAGGACTTTGCCCTCGACAATTGGAGCGGCACTCCATGCATTGGTCGACGAGGGTAAAATGGCGAAAAAAATCCTACGCCTACGTAGATAACTTTAATTGCTTGTTTTCCTTTACAGCACTAGCAGTTATTTTATCACGTACATGCTAACACTTTTGTATGATCAAATAGTTGCATATATTAAGTGAAAGCATATTTTGTTTCAGGACTCTGAATTTAGATGTGCCTATACTTGCTGATGAGGTGCCTTCTCTACACAAGGGCTATAACTTTGATGCAAAGTTGGACTCAGACTTGATGGACATCCAAGAGGACATTGAGACACCTCAAGAGATTAAGGAATGGGTCACCGAAAAACCTAAACCCAATCTTGATCAAACCACTCCTTTCAATCTTGGAACCTTAAACAACCCTAAGCTAATCCAGATTGGTTCAGACCTTACCAAAAATAAGCGGAATGATATGGTTGCACTGTTAACCCAATTCCAGGATGAGTTTTCATGGTCTCATGAAGACATGGTGGGATTGTCCACTGACATTGTTCTTCGTCGCCTTCCCATTAAAGAAAGATTCAAGCCAGTTAGGCAAAAGCTCAGGCGATTGAAACCTGAATGGAGTTTAAAAGTTAAAGAAGAAATTGTGAAACAATTTCAAGCTGGCATCAACATGGTGTCTACATATCCGGAGTGGATATCCAACATTGTTCCCGTGCTTAAACCAGGGGGAAAGGTGCGAGTCTGCGTGGATTATCGGGATTTGAACAAAGCTTGCCTTAAAGATAGCTTTCCCGTGCCTTTTATCCACATTCTTATTGACAATACTGCTTAGTACGACATGTACTCCTTCGCTGATTGCTTCGCGGTGTACCATCAAATTATGTTCGCTGAGGAAGATTGTGAGAAAACTACTTTCATCACGCCTTGGGGAACCTTTTGCTACAGACGGTTGTCATTCGACCTCATCAACGTCGGGGCAACCTACCAGCCAGCTATGATGGCTCTTTTCCATGATTTAATGCACAAGGAGATAAAGATCTATGTGGATGACATCATTATCAAATCCCGGAAGGAGGATGACCATTTGGACAATCTCAAAAAGCTGTTCAACAGGTTGCGTAAGTACAACTTAAAGTTGAATCCCGCCAAGTGCGCCTTTGGTGTTAAGTCAGACAAGTTGCTAGGCTTCCTAGTCAGCCATAAAGGGATTGAATTGGATCCTACCAAAATCTAGGCCATCAAGGAAATGCCCATTCCTTAGACAGAGAAGGAAATACGGGGATTTTTGGGAAGGATCAACTTCATTAGCCGATTCATCTCTCAACTCACAGCAACCTGTGAGCCTATCTTCAAATTGTTAAGGAAGAACTCCTCCATGAAATGGAATGATGAGTGTCTAAAAGCCTTCCTTACAATTAAGGATCAACTGGTAAACGCTCCTATTTTGGTACCTCCCAGGGATGATTTTCCCCTGTTTATGTACCTGTCCATAAATTACAATGCTATGGGCTGTATGCTGGGGCAGAAAGACAATAGAGGCCAAGAGCGAGCTATCTATTACCTCAGCAAAAGATTCAGCATCAGTGAACACAAGTACACTCTGATTAAGAAGACTTGTTATGCTTTAGCATGGGCTTCCATGAGATTACGGCATTATCTCCATGGTCACATAACCCATCTCATATCCCACGTGGATCCTCTCAAGTATGTGTTCAACAAACCCATACTGAATTGTCGACTGTTCAGATGGCAGTTGATCCTACAGAAATTTGACATCGTCTATGTAACTCAAAAGTCGGTTGAAGGTCAAGGAATTACGGATCAGGGCGGTATCCGTCGCCATCCAATTGCAATTTAGGTACACCAATAACACATGAGTATGAAAGGTCGTATCATGGGATCAAACATGGCAGGCGAAACGTCTTTGGGGATTACAATTGGTAATATTGAATCTATCAAACCAAAGAATTACATTACCGTGAGTTTGAATACAAATATTATCTCACCCAGACGAATATCTATACTCAAATAAATCCTCATCACATTTATTGATACATTGTGAGTTTGAATACAAAAATGGTGACAATACTATACTCAAATAAATCCTCATCTTTAGAACATTATTTTACAAAAATGATGAGGACTACAAAACAACTCTCTAGAACCTTCATTCCATTTTAGCTATTCTCGCCTCCGAGAAGAAAAATAGAACAAAAAGGAAAAGGGTGAGCTCAACTAGCCCGATAAAGAATATTATGACTAAGATAATATACAACAAATTATCATTAGTCTTCAACGGGAAAAAATCTAATAGAATCTGATAGACAACAAGTTTTAAATCAATATTCGCGGTGAAATAATAATTCATTAGAAGAGTTAAGTAGAGAATGCAAACTACTATCTTCTATGTATGAATTTAAAAGTTCAATCTATCTTTTATCCTGTAACATCAATCAATATATATCTAGAATCAAATATTCATCTTTTGCACTTCTGGGCCGAAGATATTCATCGATTAGTCATATATTCATCTAAACACATTCATCTTTGCACTCTGGGCCAAAGATATTCATCGAAATCATTCATCTTTTACCTCTGGCCAAAGATATTCAATAATATCATCATTTAAGGCGAGGATGATGAAAAATATTTTAAAAAAAGCGAATCCGGTGAAACAAAATGTGAGGATTAAGAATTAAGGATTAGTACTTTGTTTTATCCATGTCCAAAAATACCTCAAAAATAATCATAGTGGTGTAAAATTGAGAATGATCAAAACATGGATACAATCAAAGCTAGTATCCATAATAGATATTTTAGGCGAAAAGGAAAATTTTCATTTTTCGATGAATAGTGTCGTATTAAGTGAATAAGTATCGTATCGTGAATATTGTTAGTATATCGTGAATAGTAACTCAGACACCAAAAGTTCCAAATTTGATAAAAACTTGGATCAATATTTGACATAATGATATTGAAGAAATAATATCATTCTACAAAAAAAAATATCCACTTACCTAAAAAAGCGATTACTCTATTTGTGAAACTTTGGATATAGGCTATGACTTGAACTTGCACTTAGTATAGCAATACTCAAAATATACTCAAAATACTCACAAGAATACGCTCGATAATATAGAGAGAAAACTTGATTTACGGTGTGATTTTCAATTCTAACCTAAGCACCTATTTATAGGAAAATGCTTAGAACACAAAGTAGAAAATTTAATATAATATTATTATTATTTGTTAAAATTCTATCGCCCACTCTTGGAGATCTGATTTCAGTAATCAATAACACATGCTAGACCCACTTAACACACCAAAAAACGTTTTCTTGGAAAAAATAATTAAAACTTCAAAAATTAATTATTTGAACTTGAAACTTGATAATTCATAATAAATAGTCCTTTTGTCAGAAAATTTGAATCTTGCGACTTTTTATAGGAAATTCAATTCTCTACAACTTTGCGAGAAGAAAGTTTTCCAAATTCCAAAGCAGAAATTGGCGAAATCAACAAGCAGGCGATTTTACATTTATAATCAAATTTGATTCGATAATTGTGTCCACCAACACACAAAATAACATGTTAAACATTTAATGCCACAAAATACTCTTCCTCCTCATATACTCATATATTCCCACATTCATTATAAAAATATCACCATTAATATATTATTAAAATAATATATTTAAATGAATTATTTTATCGAGAAAAAGATAAAATATTAATTTTCAACAATTGTCATTTTAAAAATTTTCTCCATCTATATCCACATAAAATCAATATTTTCCTCATCATATAAATCAATAATTAATTATTCACAAATAATATTACTGAGAATCACAAGATTTTAATGAGCGGTAGTTCAAGAAAGAGGAGGCTTTCGATAAAATTTCTCTTCTTGGTAGCATGATTAGGTGACAAACCTCTCCTTAGGCAGAACTTTCTAGACATTTCCAATAATGTTATCTAATAATATTATTAGGATAATATGAATTATTGCCGATAATGAAAAATCTTGTGTAATGACAATTATTGAAACAACAACAATATAAAATATCAATATGACAATTATTAAATCGATAAAATCTTTGAGCATTAATTCTCGTAACCATTATTGAGTAGTGCCTTCTTACGTAAGAATCAATAATTGGTGCAATACAGGTGTCTTCTTGTGTTTTTAACCATCGAGTATTTTAACGATATATTTGGTAACAACTACTGTAGTTATTTTTAAATAACTTATATTTGTCGTTTTCTTCATCCAATCGCTTTTACAGTTATGGGGCCCACAAAAGGCTGCTTGTGAGTAAATACGAATATTCCTCGACAACAAGAATATTCCACGACCAAACGAATATTCAAACAACAATGAATATTTTATAACCACTTGCTTATTTTAAAATATTTGCGTATTTTACCCATAACTATCCACATTAATCAAATCAACCCTTACTATTTCAAAATAGAAAATTAAATTTCATTAATAATAAGTTGGGGTCTTCTGACCTCCCTCCTTATGAAATTTCGTCCTCGAAATTGACGTCACGTACACAGTGTTTGAAAAGGTGAGGATACCTCGCTTTCATTTAGTTTCCAATTCCCGGTCATTTCCTCTATAAGCATGATTCCTCCACAAAACTTTAACTTGTGGTATGACCTTTCTTGGCGTAGGACATGCTCCTTCTATCCAAGATCTTGGCGGTACCTCCTCAAATACGTTAAGTCTTGGCTATCTCGTGGGGTTCTAACTCTATAGCGTGGTTCGGGTCTTTCACATATTCTGAAATGCGGATATGTGAAACACATTATGAACACGAGACATACTCGGAGGTGCTTGTGAGTCTATAGGCTACATTTCCTACTCGGTCGAGAATTTGAAATGGACGATAAATCGTGGATTGAGCTTTCCTCTCTTCCCAAATCTTGTAACTCCCTTCCATGGAGCAACTCATGACAATACATGATCCCTATACTAAATTCCACGTCCTTTCGATGAAGATCCGAATAACTCTTTTGTCGATCTTGTCTTGGTTTGTATCGTTGTCGAATCATTTGGATCTTTTCGGTGAGTCATACGTCTTAACTTCGGGTCCCAACAATGTTGCTTCACCCACCTCATCCCAACATATTGGAGAAGCGACACTTTTCGTCCATATAATGCTTGAATGGAGCCACACCTATACTTGCACGATAAGCTGTTGTTGTAGGAGAATTCCACTGATGGTAAATACTTATCCCAACGCCCTTGAAGTCAGGACACGAGTCTTAATAGATCTTGAGAGTTTGAATAGTCCTCTCGATTGTCCGTCCTGGTTTGAGGATGGTATGCGAACTAAATGCATAAATCCGTGCCCATAGCTTTTGCAAAGCTAACCCAAAATCTTGAAGTGAATCTTGGGTCGCGATCCGAAACTATGGATCTGGGCATGCCATGCTGACCTCACAATCTCATTCACGTCACATACTAGCAAGGCGTTCGAGGAATAAGTCTCCGTGTATCGGCAAGAAATGAAGCGAGACTTGGTTAATCTATCAACAATAACCCAAATAGCATTGATGCCTTGAGAAGCCGTAGGAAGACCCGTGCTTGAAATCCATGGTAATGTGTTCCTACTTCCATTTCGGAATCTCAAGTGGTTCTGACGGACCCTTAGGTACTAGATGCTCGCCTTTACCGTTGGCAAGTTAAACACATCGAGATAAACTTTGCAATCTCTCTCTTCATATTGTTCCACCAAAATGTATGTAGAAGATCACGATACATTTTAGTACTTCGAGGATGGATTGCAAATGGTGTATTGTGTGCCTCCATCATAATCTTGTACTTCAAATCAGTCGTTAGGAACACAAAGTCTAGAGTGGACTCGAAGTATTCCTTCTTCATCGATTCTCGCTTAGGAATAGCTCCTTCTTGTACTTTCTTCTTCATACGCATCGGCTCAAGATTCGGTGGCTTGAGCGACCTTAACTTTTTCTATTAAAGTTGGCTCTGTCGTATACTTGACATCATCGCACTCATTCCGCATATGATCTTCTACTCAACGCGTCGGCTACTACGTTAAACTTTTCTAGGATGGTATTGAATAGTGTGGTCGTAGTCTTTCAATAGCTTTCGAGCAGCGTCATTTGCCGCGTGTTGAGTTCTTTTGAGTGAAGAAATATTTAAGGCTTTTATGGTGCGAATATATCTCCACTTTCTCCCCATATAGATAGTGCCTCCATATCTTTTAGCGTGAAAAGCATTTGCATGACTCTAGATCATGAGTAGGATAATTCCTCTCATACTCTTTAAGTTGTCATGAGGCGTAGGCTATGACTTTCCCACGTTGCATGAGAACACATCCTAACCCTTTGCACGAAGCATCATTTGTAGATAACAAATCCATCGAACGGATGGTATTGTTAGAAACAGTCTTAGAAATAAGTCTCCTCTTAAGCTCTTGGAAACTCTTCTCGCATTCTTCGCTCCAAAGCGAATTTTGTATCCTTTCGAGTTATTTGAGTTAATGGAGTAGCGATTCGAGAAAACCCTTCCACGAATCTCGATAATAACCGACTAGACCCGAAAAGCTCGTGCTTGATCGCAAACTTGGTTGCTCCCAACTTTGTATTGCTTGATCTTGGGCGGGTCCACGGATACTCCATGTTTTGACTGCGTGCCCAAGAAATGATACTTCCTCAAGCGAACTCGCATTTCTTCAATTTGGCATATAGTTTGTTTTCACGAAGCCTTTGGAGTACCGACTTCAAATGGTGCTCATGATCTTCACGACTTTTGGAATATATGAGGATGTCATCAATAAAAACAACAACAAATGATCAAATATTCCTTGAATACTCGGTTCATCATATCCATGAAAGCGCGGGAGATTAGTTAGTTAGTCGAAAGACATGACTAAGAATTCATAATGCCCGTACAGGAGTTACGAAGGCGGTCTTTGGAATATCCTCGATTCTAATCTTGGTGATGATATCGAGCGAAGATCGATTTTGAAAAGAATTGTGCCCCACTTGGTTGGTCAAACAAGTCATCAATACGAGGTAGAGGATACCTATTCTTGATGGTGACATGGTTCGATTCAGATAGTCAATCTGAAAGTCGCATACTCCGTCTTTCTTCTTCTGAATAAAGCAGGAGCACCCCGAGGAGATGTCTTGGGGCGAATGAAAGCGATGTCCAACAATTCACGTAGTTGGACCTTTAACTCACGAAGTTCAATAGGAGCCATTCGATATGGGGTTTTAGAAATGGGCTTTGTACGGGTTCAAGATCAATAAAGAATTCAACTTCACGTTACGGGGGTAGGCAGGGAAGTTCTTGAAATCGTCGGGAAAGTCGATAACAACGGGAATATTATTCAAATTTGGCGTGTCTTTATTCAAATCCATAACATGGGCTAAGAAAGCTTGACATCCGTTTTTCAATAAGCGAATAGCTTTATGATTAGATATGGCGGTGATTGATTTTAATGGTTTAGTTGCTTGAATTAAATACAACGAGGTTGGTTAGGAATATGAAAACTAACAACCTTACGAAATCAATCAATTTTGGCATGATGAGTAGTTAACGATCAATCCCTAAAATCACATCAAAAGCAAGTATCTTTAAAGAGATAAGGGTCAACAGGTAAGGTGATGGTGCCAACTTGAATCAAACAAGATTTATAAGCGATTGGATGTGATGAAAGTTTCTCTAACGGAGTTTCCACGAGATAGGTCAAAGTCTAATTTCTCGGTCAAGTTTAAGCGTTGAGCACATGCGGGAGAGATAAATGAATGGGTAGCACCGGTATCAAGTAAGGTATAAACCGCAAGAATTTATAAATAGCTTACCGTGATCACCTCGTTTGGGTTCCTCGCATTTTGACTAGTCATGACAAAGCGCTCTTCCGAGGAATCGTTGACTTTGACTTTTACGGGACGATCTTTTGAGTCACCATCCCCATTGAACTAGGTTTCGCTCTATCGTACAATCTCGAGCGATATGTCCTTCCTTTCCACAATTATAGCATACCTTGAAGCTGTTGTGGGCGGTTTGGTGATATGTCCCTCTTTTCGCATTTATAGCATATAATGGGTGGTCGTTCTCCTCCCTTAGAACCGATTCTTTGCAAGCCTTTGTCGTCTTCACATAAGTCGTTGTTAAATCTCCTCTTTTAAAATCTCCTCTGACTCGCTTCTTCTTATTTTCATAGCCATGATTACCACGGAGTGGTTACCATTTTTGTCCGTCTATTTCTTTCTCATTGGTTATCGTTATTACATGTTGCTATCTACGGTATGATCTGGTTATGGTCCCTCGGTTGAACATACTCGTTATCTCGCTCTAACAATTGAGCCACTGTTAACAACATCCGAATAGAGAGAAAATTTATGAGAAATGAGATATTTGGCGTATCTTGGGTTTCAAACCTCTCGAAACATCGCGTCATCGTTCCTCATTCTCCACCAAATGAGGTCTGAGCACGGATAACTCTGCAAACTTTGCCTCGTCTTTGAGACATCGTCATGTTGTTTTATTCTAATCTCGATGAACTCCACTTCCTTCATATAGCCGAACACTTTCGGAAAGTATTTGTCATTAAATAGTTCTGAAAGCGTCTCCCAAGACATCTTGAAAATTTGGATGGAGTGCGCTTCACTGAGACTCCCACCCGATGATACCGCTCGCCACGGAACATAAAGGTGGCGAATGGAACCTTCTGTTCCTCCGTGCATCCCAAGACATCGAATATCTTGGTAATTTGCTTGACCCGTGTTTTATCCCGTGATCGGATCGGCTTTCCCTTAAATTACGGTGGTCCTGACTCTTTGAAGCGCTTGCATTTGTGACAACTCGTGAATTGCTATCATTTCCTCACGTATTTTGAACACGAGTCTCCCTAAATGCGATTTTGCATGAGCGCAAAAAGCTTCTAAACATCCCCTCGTTCATCATCGCTTTCGGTGGTGTTGTTCGCGGGAGGAACATTGCCCGACTGTTGCACGTTCTCCTCGTTGGTGAAGTCTGAGGCGTCTCCACGGTCTCATTTCCATTGTTAATATTCTCGATCGACATTCTCAAATCTTGTCGTAAAACAAGGGTTAATTAAAGAAATCAATATATCACATAATATATCCTATATCTTGACCAACTAACAAATAAGCTTAGGTAGGACACCTTTAGCGAAGGATTTACTCATCTCTCCCCTCTAGTTCTATTCCCGATCTCATGGAGATCATATATCCTAGCTACGATACCAATTGTATGGCGCCCCCAAAATAGGTATACATCACCCATTACGAGTTGTCGATACGTGATGCGAAGCAACTAACTACAACTTTATTATTACAACGATAAAATTGTGAGTTTGAATACAAATATTATCTTTAGACAATATCTATACTCAAATAAATCCTCATCACATTTATTGATACATTATTTTACAAAAATGGTGAGGACTACAAAACAACTCTCTCTAGAACCTTCATTCCATACCCAGGCTTCGTACTCATTATATTCTCGCCTCACGAGAAGAAAAATGGAACAAAAAGGAAAAGGGTGAGCTCAACTAGCCCGATAAAGAATATTATGACTAAGATAATATACAACAAATTATCATTAGTCTTCAACGAGGGAAAAATCTAATAGAATACTGATAGATGACAAGTTTTAAATCAATATTACAGTGAAATAATAATTCATTAGAAGAGTTAAGTAGAGAATGCAAACTACTATCTTACATGTATGAATTTAAAAGTTCATAAATCTATCTTTTATCCCTGTAACATCAATCGATATATATACGGAATCAAATATTCATCTTTGCACTCTAGGCGAAGATATTCATCGATTAGTCATGTATTCATCTAAACACTGTTCATCTTTGCACTACGGGCCAAAGATATTCATCGAAATCATTCATCTTTACTACTGGCCAAAGATATTCAATAATATCATCATTTAAGGCGAGGATGATGAAAATAATTTTAAAAGCGAATCGGTGAAACAAAATGTGAGGATTAAGGATTAAGGATTAGTACTTTGTTTTATCCATGTCAAAAATACCAAAAAAATAATCATAGTGGTGTAAAATTCAAGAATGATCAAAACATGGATCTGATCAAAGCTAGTATCCACAATAGATATTTTAGGCGAAAAGGAAAATTTTCATTTTTAGATGAATAGTGTTAAGTATTCGTGAATATATGTATAGTATCGTGAATAGTGTTAGTATCGTGAATAGTAACTCAGAACACCAAAAGTTCTAAATTTGATAAAAACTTGGATCGATATTTGACATAATGATATTGAAGAAATAATATCATTCTGAAAAAATAATATCCACTTACCTCGTAAAGATCAGTCTCTATTTGAAACAGGATATAGGCTATGACTTGAACTTGCACCATAGTATAGCAATACTCAAAATATACTCAAAATACTCACAAGAATCGCTCGATAATATAGAGAGAAAACTTTAGTTTACGGTGTGATTTTCAATTCTAACCTAAGCACCTATTTATAGGAAAATCTTTAGAACACCAAAGTAGAAAATTTAATATAATATTATTATTATTTATTAAAATTCTATCGCCACTCTTGGAGATCTGATTTCAGCAATCAATAACACATGCTAGACCCCTTAAACACAAAAACGTTTTTCTTGAAAAAATAATTAAAACTTCAAAAATCAATTATTTGAACTTGAACTTGATAATTCATAATAAATAGCCCTTTTATCGGAAAATTGAATCTCGCGAATTTTTATATAGAAATTCAATTCTCTACAACTTTGCGGAAGAAAGTTTTCCAAATTCCAAGCAGAAATTGGCAAGAAATCAACAAGCAGGCGATTTTATAAATTTATAATCAAATTTCGGTCGATAATTGTGTCACTGACACACAAAATATGTGTTAAACATTTAATGCCACAAAAATACTCTTCCTCCTCATATACTCATATATCCCACATTCATTATAAAAATATCACCATTAATATATTATTAAAATAATATATTTAAATGAATTATTTTATCGAGAAAAAGATAAAATATTAATTTTCAACAATTGTCATTTTAAAATTTTCTCCATCTATATCCACATAAAATTAATATTTTTCTCATCATATAAATCAATAATTAATTATTCACAAATAATATTACTGAGAATCATGATATTGTGACGGGCGGTTTCGAGAAGAGGGGCTTTCGATAAGAATTTCTCTTCTTGGTGGCCTATGATTAGGTGACCAAACCTCTCTTAGAGCAGAACTTTCTAGACATTGCCAATAATGTTATCTAATAATATTATTAGGATAATATGAATTATTAGCCGATAATGAAAAATTGTGTAATGACAATTATTGAAACAACAACAATATAAAATATCAACGCGACAATTATTAAATCGATAAAATCTTGAATAGTAATTACGTAACCATTATTGAGTAGTGCCTTCTTACGTAAGAATCAATAATTGGTGCAATCTGGTGTCTTCTTGTGTTTTAACCTTAGAGTATTTTAACGGTGATACTTGATAACAACTTCTGTAGATTATTTTAAACAACTTATATATTTGTCGTTTTCTTCATCCAATCGCTTTTTAGTTATGGGACCCCACAAAAGGCTTTGGCGTCGTAAATACGAATATTCCCAAACAATGAGAATATTCCACGACCAAACGAATATTCCCAAACAACAATGAATATTTTATAACTACTTGCTTATTTGAAAATATTTGCGTATTTTACCCATAACTATCCACATTAATCAAATCAACCCTTACTATTTCAAAAATAGAAAATTAAATTTCATTAATAATAAGAAAATTAAATTTCATTTAATAATAAGTTGGGGTCTTAACAAGGAAAACATACAGCATCACGATTGTTATCTTAAACTCCGATCTATGGGAATTACATTGGAGAAGTATAGGATGAGCTACCTCCCATCCACAATCCTTGGTATCAGCATATTAAGGAGTATCTGCGAGATGGATCTACACCCGCTGAGGCGAGCCTAAGCGAGAAAGGCGGATTCATCGACTTCTTATGAAATTCTACGAGCGAGAGATGCTCTACACAAAGAGATGCGAGGATTAGGTCTCCTCGGATGTACGTACAAAGACCAAGCTCAATGACTCATGGATGAGATCCGTGGTGGAGTATGCGGTCCTCACATGAGTGGACCCCTACTTGTCAAGAAAATTCTCAGAACGGGACATTAATGGCTTACACTCAAAGCTGACTGTAATGATCATGCCAAGAGGTGCTATCAATGTCAGATCCATGGGAATGCTATCCACGCCCCTCCAAGGGAACTCCACAATATGAGTTCGCCATAACCCTTCTCAATGTGGGGAATGGACGTGATCGGGCCCATCGAGCCCAAAGCCAGTAATGGACATCGATTCATATTCACCATGATCGACTACTTCACCAAATGGGTTGAAACGACTTCCTTCCCGGGGTTACTAAAGAAGTCATAAACAATGTTGTTTGTCGATATGGACAACCGGAGGTCATTGTGTCGAACGATGCTAAAAACCTCAACAATAACATGATGGAGGAATTATGCGAAAATTCCACATCAAACATCTTAACTCTATCATCTACTGACCAAAGATGAATGGTCTTGTTGAAGCGGCTAATAAAAACATCAAGAAGATCATGCGAGAAAATGTCCTCCGATCACAAAGGATGGCACGACCTCTTGCCCCTAACTTTATTAGCCTCTGAGAACTTCAATGCGTGCTTCCATTGGGGCAACCCCCACTGCATTTAGTCATGGGATGGAAGCGGTGCTCCCTATAGAAGTGGAAATGGAATCCCTCAGAGTATAGATGGATGCTCAGTTGGATGAAGACCAATGGGTACAGGACAGGTATTGTAAGACCCTAACTTATTATTAATGAAATTTAATTTTCTCTATTTTGAAATAGTAAGGGTTGATTGGATTAATGTGGATAGTTATGGGTAAAATATAAATATTTTAAAATAAGCAAGTGGTTATAAAATATTCATTGTTGTTAGGGAATATTCGTTTGGTCGTGGAATATTAAATGCAGCAGTGCGATCTTTTGTGGGCCCTATAATAAAAGCGATTGGATGAAGAAAATGACAAATATAAGTTGTTTAAAAATAACGGCGTAGTTATTACTAATTATCTTTGTTAAAATACTCGGTGGTTAAAACACGAAGCTTTGCGGTATTGCACCAATTATTGATTCTTACGTAAGAAAGGCACTACTCGATAATGGTTCTGATAATTCTTATTCGATATTTTATTGATTTAATAATTCTTTGCGTTGATATTTTATATTGTTGTTGTTTGATAATTGTCATTACACGATATTTTTCATTATCGAAGCAATAATTCATATTATCTTAATAATATTATTAGATAACATTATTGGCAATGTCTAGAAAGTTACATACAAGGAGAGGTTTGGTCACCTAATTGCTTGGCGCCAAGAAGGAGAAATTCTTATTGGAAAGCCCCTTTCCTGAGAGAGGCACAGTTGCGATATTGTGATTACGTAATATTATTTGTGAATAATTAATTATTGATTTATATGATGAGGAAAATATTGATTTTATGTGGATATAGATGGAGAAAATTTTAAAATGACAATTGTTGAAAATTAATATTTTATCTTTTACGATAAAATAATTCATTTAAATATATTATTTTAATAATATATTAACGGTGATATTTTTATGTGGAATATATGAGTATATGAGGAGGAAGATTATTTTTGTGGCATTAAATGTTTAACACATATTTTGTGTGTTGGTGGACATTATTATTAGAAATTTGATTATAGCTTTGTAAAATCGCTTGCGGTTTGTTGATTTTGGTCAATTTCGTTTGGAATTTGGAAAAACTTTCTTTCGCAAAGTTGTAGAGAATTGAATTTCCTATAAAAATTCGTGAGATTGAATTTTCCGACAAAAGGGCTATTTATTATGAATTATTGAAGTTCTGAAAGTTCAAATAATTGATTTTGGAAGTTTTAATTATTTTTTCAAGAAAAAACGTTTTTTGGTGTGTTAATTGGGTCTAGCATGTGTTATTGATTCTTTGAAATCAGATCTCCAAGAGTGGGCGTATAGAATTTTAACAAATAATAATATTATATTAAATTTTCTACTTTGGTGTTACGGCATTTTCCTATAAATAGGTGCTTAGGTTAGAATTGAAAATCACACCGTAAACTCAAGTTTTTCTCTCTTTATATTATCGGCGTATTCGGTGTGAGTATTTTGAGTATATTTTGAGTATTGCTATACGGTGCAAGTTCAAGTCATGCTTTATATCAGAGGTGTTCAAATTTAGAAGTCTTGTCTTTACGAGGTAAGGGATATTATTTTTTTTTCAGTAATGATATTATTTCTTCAATATCATTATCTTTGAAATATTGATCGAAAGTTTTATCAAATTTGGAACTTTTGGTGTCTGAGTTCTTATTCACGATACTCGCAAGACTATTCACGATATACGACACTATTCACGAATCACAAGACTATTCATCGAAAAATGAAAATTTTCCTTTTCGTCTAAAATATCTATTGTGGATACTAGCTTTGATTGTATCCATGTTTTGATCATTCTTGAATTTTACACCACTATGATTATTTTTGAGGTATTTTGGACATGGATAAAAAACAAAATACTTAATCCTTAATCCTTGTCATTTTGTTTCAATTGGATTCGTTTCTTTAAAAATATTTTTCATCATCCTCGGTCTTAAATGATGATATTATTGAATATCTTTGGCACGTAGTGCAAAGATGAATGATTTCTAATGAATATCTTTGGGCGTAGTGCAAAGATAAATGGTGTTTAGATGAGCATGACTAATCGATGAATATCTTTTGCACCAGTGCAAAAGATGAATATTTGATTCCAGATATATATTGATTGATGTTACAGGATAAAAGATGAGCGATGAACTTTTAAATTCATACATAGAAGATAGTAGTTTGCATTCTCTACTTAACTCTTCTAATGAATTATTATTTCATTGCGAATATTGATTTAAAACTTGTTGTCTATTGTATTCTATTAGATTTTTTCCCTGTTGAAGACTAATGATAATTTGTTGTATATTATCTTAGTCATAATATTCTTTACTGGGCTAGTTGAGCTCACCCTTTTCCTTTTTGTTCCATTTTTCTTCTCAGGAGGCGAGAATATATCGAGTACGAGTCGGGGTATGGAATGAAGGTTCTAAAGAGAGTTGTTTTGTAGTCCTCACCATTTTAGTAAAATAATATATCAATAAATGTGATGAGGATTTATTTGAGTATAGATATTGTCTAGAAGATAATATTTGTATACAAACTCACAATTTTACTGTTGTAATAATAAAGTTGTAGTTGTTTCTGTACCATGTATTGACAACTCAGAATGGGTGATGTATACCTATTTTGGGGGCGTCACAGGTATCACCAATTGTCTCTAATAGATGAAAGGCGAACCGCGGCTATCTTCCATGGTCAGTTATATCAATAAAGGATCGCACGATCCTACAACAGAAAAGTCCGACTACGGCAATTCAAACAACATGACTTGGTTTTGAAAAAGATCATTGACAACCAAGATCAATCTAAGGGAAAATTCGCTTATAACTGGGAAGGCCCATTTATTGTCAAGGAAGTGTTGACAGGAGGTGCTCTCAGGTTGCAGGAAATGGATGGCGATGAATTTCCACAGCTTATCAACTTGGACACCATGAAACGGTACTATGTCTAAAGTTACCATTAAACAAACATCCTGGTGTTGATCCTCGAATCGTCAGTCATTCCGGTTTTGAACCCTCTCTCTGTTTTACAAACTCTTCGGCCCCTCAGGGAAACATACACTTCAAACTAGCAGCCTGGTTTCCTTACACTTCAAACCAGCAGCCTGGTTTCCTTTCATTTCAAACTTTACACACCTACTTCTCCTGAAGACGAGACTAAACTTTTCACACACCTACTTCTCCTAAAGACGAGACTAAACTTTTCACTCCTACAGTTTATCCTCAATACGGGATTAAACTTTTTCCACACTTGCAATTTATCCCCTTTACGGGATTAAACTTTCTTCTCCCCGCAGTATAGCCTGCACATGGGATTTACGCTTCTCTTCAGCTGCGATTCATCTTGAGGGGCGAACTACGTCGACCTGATCTCCCTGATACCCGGGGGTACATAGGCAACCATATTCTATATGGCCCGGTCGCAATAAAGAAAAAACAATAAAACCATTTCTACCCTTCCTTCACAAAAACAACAAGAATATTTCTACACCTTTCTGCTTCTACATTCAGCTTTAAACCTCCTACACTAGGTTCGAATTACGCAGACTTGATCTCCTCTTCAATAGGAGTACGTAGGCAGCCATTCATGGTGCAGTCTAACCCCTACCAGAACAAACATACTTGCCACACGGTACTGGGATCAACCTTCAAATTTCCCCACTTCATCGGTTTCAGATCAAAGGGATGGAATTATTCAACCTCTTCTCACTAATAGAAGATTCGGTGACCATCTAAGCTGCGATCGTGCCTCAAAGAGCAATACTAATCCATAAGAGATGGAATTAACTAGGCTTATCACAAATAGAAGTATTGGCGACCATCTGTGGTGCGGTCAATCTCAGAGAGGAAGAAACCACCCTCCTATCCACTTTTCCATATAGATACCAGTCCCAAGACACCAAAGATGGTAGGGATTTTCAGTAATCAATGATCCGTTCTGAGAGACCTTGTGACGTCTCAATGTCCATCTATCAAGGATAATTTTAGAATGCATCAAGATCAAAGGCCCTGGAGAAACAGACAAATATCAAGCAAGTATCATGGCATAACTAAAAGGGAAGTGAATCAAAATATATTTCCCTTCCATACATAATACTGTTTGATATATACATATGTGATGTACATGTCAAAAATGGTTAAGCTAGTCTGTGCAAGAAAATACAAAGCTATCTACAGATCTGTGTGTATGTGGACTATCAGATCTAACATAGCATCCTCTCTCGAAAGGCGGAGGTAGCGCCGCAAGCTCACGCTTGAAGAAGTATCACGAGCTAGTAGATCAGAGGCTAACTGCATGGTGGCGGAATGCTCAATGTAGGCACTCATATCAACCAAACTGACCGTCATCTGGGATCTCACTGAAGGGCTGTCTGCAATGGCCACATCCCTAGTAGATAAGGCAGCATCCCGCTTAACTATCAATGCATCCTTGGCTAATCTAGCCTCATCTCTCTCTAACAGACCGGTATCTCTCTCATCAAGAGCTGTCAACATCGCGGCCCTAGCCTCATCTCTGAAATAGGTCATCAGATGTAAGCTCTGCTCCAAATGTTGTGCCGAATACTGGATAACAGTGGCACTCGGGGTGGGAGAATGCATCACAAATGCTGGCAACCCAGCAGTCAAGTCATCGGTGGGAATGACAGCCTCCTCTATAGGCTCCTCATTGTCAAAATTAGTCTCCTGCACTGTGGATACTGCCGCAGCCAATGCAGTCTTTATCTCCATCCACGCGGAATACTCTGCAGAACAACCTGGGTGATTGACAGAAAACTCAGCCGACTCTCGCTGATCCCAACAGGCATATAACCTGGATCTGTCCTCTGCTGACAAATGGTGCGACGCGAAGCGCTGACTCACTGCCCCCTCATACGGATGGAAGTCCTGAAACTGGTCAAACTGATACATCACGACTAGTGGGTGGTAAGTGATCATGCCCCTCAATCCATCCAGAGGGAGATAATCCATGCCCGGAGCATGAGTAATGAAGCTGTAGGGTGAGCTAATCCCTGAACACGATAATATATCAAACGGATCTCCAGTCTCTTCCAAGAAAGCGGACCATGATGCAACATCTGTACACCCCGCAGGCTGAAAGGAGTATGACATGGCTATCTCATGGGTGAAACAAAATCCATGATGTCTGAATATGCCAATCGGTCTCAAGTGTGTCATAAACCACACATACAGCATGACCGAGCTACTTGTGAACACTCCTGCCGGATAAGTGCAGCAGTATGTAGCCGACCTCAAGGTCTCTGCGATAATCATCGGTACAATGGTATGACCCTCCCTGAGAGCTCTCACTGGCATAATGACGCCGATATCTAGCTCATCCATGTACCGCGGCATGTATACGTATGACAATACGCATAGAAGTAGTACATCTACTCTGGCTGAATGCCAATGATCCTCCGGTGTGGTAAAATCCAGGAATGCCGAGTGCATAAATTGTCCTCGAGCCAAACACATCAATCGAAAATATTTGGGATATCACATGGCCGGGATGTAATCTCATCATCCCGCACTACTCTCACGCCTCAATCCTGTGTGAGTCATGAACTGTCTACTCATGTCTCCCATCACCATATGCACGCAAGGTCTGTCCAGAGGCAACATCGTCAACCGTGCATACTCCTCCAAAGTAGGAGTCAACTCTCGGGTCCCAAAGCTGAATACCTATCTGTTCGGTACCCAGTGCTCTAGCATGCCCTCTATAAATCCTGGAGGAACCTGAAACATCAGTAAGGTCATAGTATGCTGCAGCAAATCATCAACGATCACCATGTCTGATGGTGATATACTATCATACCATGATCACATACCATCTACCACCGCAAATGGTGGGGTATGATCAATACGGCTAACTGTCGAAGAAGACATCTGTATGAGCCGTGTTATAAGACCATCCAGGGGTCAATGTTGAGTATCTCTGGACATACATACATATGCATAACATAATAACATGCATGATATAATAGATGACAATATGATATAGAGAATGAAAACTGTGCATCCATTCCTAAGTATATCATCATCTAATACATCTATGTACAGCTAAAATACAGGGAAATGGGGCAAAGCTACCCAACATCTAATAGAGGCCTATCAAAAGATATAGCGAGAATGGGGCGAAGCTACCCAGCAGCTAATAGAGGCCTATCAAAAGAAATACATCAGAAAAAGCCAATGGTGTCGATGTCCACATCATCGATGCTGTCAACCTGATGTAACTCCTTCTGAGTCACTGGATCTCTATCTACAGGGATGTCAAGCCTATACAAAGGAGGATCTGCACCGGAAAAACCAAATGGGTCATCCGAGGGACCAGCGCCAGAGCTAGAAGGATCAAAAGTATTTTCCTCTGCAGGATCTCTGCCCAAATACCGAATGAAAAGATGTGATCGGTCTAGCTGCCGCGTCAATCTCTCAATCTGTGTCACATGAGTCGGATCTCTGACATAGGCTAGCCAATCCATCATCATCACGGATCCTGGAACCATATCCCCCATGAACTGTGTGGCGCGGGTCTGAGCTCCAATCATGCGAGGGATCCACCAATGCTGGAACATATCCTGTGAACAGGGGCTCTCTAACAATGTAAAACCATCAATCCCCAACAATGGAATGTCAATGATGGGTGACTGCGAAACAGGCCAATAACGCTTGGTAGGAGGCAAGATTGGCATACGGATCTCTCTTGTAGTGCTCCTAATAGCACGTTCTCCTAAATAGAGCTCCCATCCTCCATCTGTGAAGAGAGGAATCCTGCGGGTGGATATGACGTACTCTACTCCAGTCGGGTACCCATCCTCAAAGCCAACTCCCATATGTTCTCCAGAGTAGGGAATCCATGTGATGACATCCACTATCAATAGCTCCAGTTGTAGGCGACAATGAGTAAAACCCTCAGCAACAGGGACCTCCACCAGTATGGAATGATGCCATATCCGTCCTCGTGGATAGGTGTCTAAACCTAACACACTCACAGGACGCAAACAAGGGAGCCTCTCATAGGCCCAAAACTGCCAACACAAAGGCAAACATCTGCTGTCAGTCAACACTCTTAACCTATACATGGGAAAAGACAAGAGAAACACTCACCAACAAAAATGGGTAGAATCCTAACCACGTCTCGGTTAAGCCCTGCGATCGCATGCGCATTCCCCTGAGGAAGTAGGCAAAGGTGTAGGAACCCCAATCATACTCTCCTATACGGCCCACGTGTCGAGTGGCGCTTATCAAAGAGAAGGACACCATAGAAGAGTTATCTGCTATAAAGCAGCCCCTAATGATCATCAGGAACAATCACCGAAGAATGTGATCCCTGACTCTCACATCATCGGGTATAGGTTCACTCAACGACCCATTTCATAGCATCTACGCTCAAAGGACTCAGATGAGCGAGCCACGCCTTGAAAGCGCATTCACAAAACTCCCAACAAGGATCTGACGGTAGTATGGGTGATATCCGCCGTGCAAGGCACCGGCTCCCCTCCAAACTCCATACCTGTGATAAACTGCCAATCCATCAGTGTCATCATCACCTTGCAATCCAGCAAATAGAGTGACTGAGTCTGGTGAAACCACCGCTCAGACAATGCCCTGAGGTAACCCCAGGGACAGCGACGGGGTAGAATGGAGAAAAACCTCCCGAATCCCCAGCCATAGACGATCGCTCTATAGTCATCATTCAAGGCCTGATACATAGAGTGGATGCTAAACGAATTTCCTCGAGGCTGTGTGAAGCCAGGAACCTACATCAAATGCAGATCAACATCAGACTCCTTGACTCCTCATCAATAGGAAATAAGGAAGATTAAAGATCTAACTTCATACCTCGTTTGCGTGGAGGTATACTGAAGGATGCATACTCAAGTCACCCAGAAGATCTGGGTTCGCCACTTGAATACCTGGAAATTCCCTACGGGGAACACGTACAGCAGGAGCAGAAACCTCGAAAGGTACATCCTCCACCTCGTCCTCGACATTCAGCACCTCAACCTGAATAGGACGTACCACTGCCTCCGCCAAACGACGAGGCTGTCTCACAGAACGGCGCTGAGGCTCTTCAAAAGCCCTCCTCCGTACACCAGAAGTGGTTCTGCGGGAACTGCTCGGCTGATCTGGATCCATAATATCTGGACAGTAAGTCTCCAAATCACCTCAGAAAGGGTGTGGTAATTTCGTACCTGGAGTCTTTTTCAAAATGCATTCCATGATTACATGCATACAAGCATTGTTTTAACATACATCTATTGTAGAGTTAAAAATGCATAACTATCCAATGCCTACATTTTGGGAAAATTTTGCCATAGCCTCTTTGTAAATGAGACTATCCACATGCACATAGGCATGACTAGGTGGCCATTCAAGAAGCACCATACACAATCATATATACATCCCTGTATGCATCACATCACAAGTAAAAATCCATAAGTGTAGTCTAAATTACGGATTATTTTACTATTTTACCTTTACTCATTTGTCCTCGATAGGATAAGAAATAGCGATAAAAGGTGCCAATTGATTTGTTTCAAAAGTCAAATTTTTTCACATCATTATGTTCAAGATGGTTTAATACTAACATTTACTATGTTGAATATTTTTATCAAGTCATATCGGCATGCATATTCACTACTATGTGTCTAAATGCATTTCATGCGATAAGTCATTTTCAACCAGACAGAAATTGGAAAAAATACATGCATGTATTACGTGATGATGAAGAACGCTTTATGCGGTGATAGAATATGAAAGAAAGTTACGAACTCAATGAGATCTGCAGAAGAGCTCTCGATTTCCTTCATTTGTGCAACTTGAAAATGACTTATGAAAGCAACCACCGCTATATACATTGCAAACGGTCCGCAGTCAACCTACACTGACTCCTTTAGGTACACCTGCGGCCCCCCTGCATGGGTCCTACACCTCCGGCTCGCTCCAGTTAGAGTTGCAAAGGAGGTCTTACAAGCTGAAAAGGACAAATCAGGAATAAAAATGCTACCCGATTGAGCGGAACTGCCTGAAATCCTGGTTTCTTGTCTGTCAGAGTTAAACTCCCGTCATCTCAATGGTATTCGCTTGTATGCAAGGTATACTATACCAATGATTTCATCTTTCATAAACCATGCTCGGCAATACCCCACAAAGGTCTGATGCCGTCATTTGCAGGGTTACAACCCTAAACCTCCTCGGCGAGGGTTACAACGCGAAACCACGAAATATCAAACCTCCCCCGGCGGGGGTTACAACGCCGAAGTTATCAAGCATCTACGTATCCCCGGTAGGGGTCACAACGCACATCCTTCAAACATTTACGTCTCCCTACGGGGTTACAATAATTCAACCATTGATACACACATCAATGAAGGTCAAGCAGCCTTGACGTCATATCACCCAATGGCAAGTAAACCCATTGAAGCAACCTTCCCCAGCAAGGGCTACAACACAATGCTACCATTGACACATACATCAATGAAGGTCAAGCAGCCTTGACAATACACCCAGCAGGGATTTATCCGGTAATACACACATCAGCGAAGATCAGGCAACCCTGATAGTGACAAAACTGTTGGCAGTAACTCCGACAGAATGAGGGAATATGTTATACACATCCTCAAAGCAGACATCTTTATCTCCACAGATCTCTTCCATACAAGAGTTACCTCTATGGAGTATAAACCAGTGTCTAGGATTCAAGACTTTGGTGGTAGTCCCAACGTCAACATCCTTGAAGACTTAGATCGCATGTCCAAGCCATTACTGATTGTCATCCTAACAGGATTACTTGACAATCATCCATGCATTCTATATGCATTTACGTCATGTTGCTGCATATAGCATCATGTTTATCTTGCTTGCATTTCAAGTGTCTAGGATTCTTTATCCTATCCATGCCTTGCATTGCATGAATATGATAAAGAGGGGCATCTGTATATACTCAAAATTTTTTGCACTCCTATTCCTAACATTGCAGGAGGGTAGATTCGTCTTTTGGAGATAACCCTGAAAGACAACTTACAACCATTCCGGATACTACCGGAAGTTCAGCTCTAACCTGGAACACAACCCGGGAACATCAGTTCAAACCCGGAACACAACTCAGGAGTGTCATTTCCAATCTCAGAGATAACCCCGAGATATACAGATCAAAAGACTGGCAACAACACCGGAGAGGACAGCTCTATCTCGGCGATAACACCGCGACATTCGGCCCGATCCCGAGAGACAACACCGGAGAGTAGAACCCCATCCTTGGTGATAGCCCCAAGGATGCCATTGCGATTCCGCGATAACCCGAAATGTTTATTTCAAACACATGCGATCGAATTTTCGAAGCTCGAACATCCTATCGAGGCACATACACCTCGATCCGGGACTAACAAGCGGGTGACAGAACATCCATGATGAGCGGTGATACATACAAACAAGCAGCAGTCCAATCTCAGACATAACCCTAAGCAACGTCTGCTTTCTGCTTAAACTGGTGATAACCTCGGTGAGGAGTCACAACATCATCTTACCACGTCAATAAGATGATATCACAGCATACCAACAAGTGGTCCAATCTCAGCTGTAACCCTGAGCAACGTCTACTTTCAGCTTAACCTGACGATAACCCCGGCAAGGAGTCACACATCATCTTGTTCCTCCGACAAATGGCACGTCATCACAACACTTCATACATACATACATACAACAATGTCCCACAAGAGCCGAGGATTGACAATCCCGAGTGACTATTACGTGTGGCAGTACTTTGGATAGAATTTAAAGCTTGAAGACCATGGGAATAGACCCCTCTTCCTGACTTCGTACAACCTCTAATCCATGTCATTACGTAACTCTCGACACAAACGATCCGAAGAAGTACAAATATACATTGTTTGGATGCTCGGATTGAAGTTCTGCAAGTTCAAGCGGACATTACAGTGCACGACTGCATGTACTACGAGACGATGGGACCCGCGAGGCCCGGGCCCACAACGACCACCAGCAGTCCATCTACTGATCGCTGCAGTAGACCTACACGGCTATCATTTATAAATATAGGTGGGGAATTGACCATTTGAGAAGAGAGAGATAAGGAAAAAGGCGAGGAAGCCCTGTCCATTTTACTCTGCATACACATCTTTTGAGTGTTTCCTCTTCTTTAAACACTAGTTAGCTCAAATATAGCTACTTTTTATCCCAGGAGCTGAGTGTTTATCCATTTAAAGTCTAAGAAGTCTACTTTGGCGACTTCACCGTAAGTTTTCTTTCATTCTATAAAGCCTCTTTCTCATATATCACACATTGTTGTACACGTTGATAGTCGTGTGAGTGTGTTTGCCCGGACTTCGATCCGTGGTTTTCATTTCTGTCTGTATATATATACTAATATATGTATATATTTTGTATATATGGACTGGACTAACATTATCGAGTTATGCCTCGATTGAGCCTAGACTTCGGTCTGAAGCATTTATTTGCTTTTATATATATATATACTTATGTATATAAACTGTGGTCAGACTCTGTCTAATGAGACTGGATTTTACATCCGGTGCGTTTAATTGCTTATATATATATATATAATTATTGTCAGACATATCTGATGAGCCTGGATTTTACATCCGGTGCATTTATTCACTTATATATATATACATATATATAATTACTGTCGGACATATCCGATGAGCCCGGATTTACATCTGGTGCGTTTATTGCTTTTATATATATATATATATATTTTTCATAGGGCACGAGTTTACTTCGTGGCTTTTTTATAGCTTTATTTACATTACATCACGCTTTTGGAGTTTACTTAAGTGGTCGATTGATCGCTTTTCTGACTTTATTTACATTTTGTCACTTTGGAGTTCACTTTGTGGTAGTTGATAATGTTCATATATATATATATATATATATATATATATATATATATATATATATATATATATATTTATGACTTTTTATATATATATATATATATATATATTTTATATAACTGATTATCGCTTTCATACAAATTACAAAGATTCATGTGAGCTTCAGGAATCATGTGATCACATGTTTGATCTCATCAATCTAGATTGGTTCCCATGATGGACATTTTCCGGTCATAGCAACTTGTACATTATTTTACAAAGGTCTCGAGTTTCCTTGGATGGCTGTCATGCCCATAAGGAGTTCGGCACTGCTGTATATTATTTTCTTGAAAATGCTTCGCATGTCGAAAATAAAAGCAAACAATCGGACATTTAATAATAAAATGGAAGTATGAAAAGGTCTCAATTCCTATTGAGCACAGGGTTTGAAAAACCTCTTTTTACAAAACTTCATTGCTAAATCTTGGTTAAAACTGAATTTTCATATAAAATTCAAACCTTGTGCATATAGGTGTGAACGAGGCCTCACACTACTTTTAAATAAAATTGCACATTGATCCACATACACACATACACACACATTCATATAACAATTTCTTTGAGAAGTGGCGGTCACCGTGGTAACACGGATGTTGGGGGGGTGCCTAACACCCTCCCTTTGCATAATCAAGCCCCCGAACCCTTAATGAATCTCGGTTTCACAGACCCGTTTAGTAGTGTCAAATCACTGGGGCAATGTGCAAACCTTTTCGGTTACGTTGGTGCAACCGGTTAAATACACCAACTAGCGACTCTTTAAGTCAATCGTCGATATTATACATGTCGGAACTTTTTCACTTGTTTTTTCAAACAAATCTCACATTAACATGAGAACACCAAAGAACAAGTAACGAAAAGGGACAATCAAAAATCCCGACGTCGACAATACGTACTGTTAATTGATGAGGAGTTATGTAATTTGAATTGGGACTGATCGAGGAGTTATATTTGGGACTGTTACATGTTCTGATTTTGTGATACTATTAATTTGAATATATATTTTGCTTTATGATCAGTTTGGGACTGATATATTTTTTGCTTAGTTTTGGGACTGATATATTATGTGTTTTGAATTGGGTTTGGTATTCAGTATATACACAAGTTAATTATTAAGTGTTTGATTTATCTTATTTGGGTTTGTTAAAATTTGGATTTGATTTATGTTATCAATTATTCAGTAAGTGTGTGATGATGATGTTTGATGTAGGTATATTTGCTATTATTTATGTAATTTTGATGTAATTTCACATAAAAATATTTAATTCCAAAATTTGATTTAATTTAATAGATAAATTAATTTAATTAAAAATATTTTAAAATATATAATACAATACAAATAAAATACAATACAATAAAACATAATAATATAATAAAATAAATTTAATTTTATTTAATAATTAAAATTAAAATAAAATAAAATAAAATAAATTTAAAAATAAAATAAAATAAATAATAATAATAAATAAATAAATTAAATTAAATTAAATAAATTAAATTAAATTAAATAAATTTAATTAATTTAATTTAACATAAATTAAATTTAACGAATTAAATTTAAAAATTATATAATATAACAATACAAAACGAAATAAAATATATTAAAGCATAATAATAAATTTAATCCGATTTAATAAAATTAAAAAATGAATTTAATTTAATATAATAAAATAATCAAAAATTATATTATATATTATAGTACAAAATAAAATACATTAAAATAAAATAGAATAATAAATATAATTAAGGATGAGCTCACACGCCTAAGGACGAGCGTGCTTCGTCTAAGGCAGCTTTAACTATACGGGTAAAACTCATCTTATTATTTAGCTTTTAGTAATATTCAGTCGTAAATAAAATGATATAATTAACATACGTATACTTCAATAAATTACAGGACCGATTTCAGAGGCTTTGGGACGAGCGTATAGCTGAGCTGGAGGCTATTAGGAGGGGTTTTGAGCCGTTAGATTTCGCCACCCCTCTTCTCGATATTATATTAGATCTGGATGAGGAGCTGAGACTATGGGTCGCGTTTCAGGATCCCCCTACTAGCAGTACCGACAGATATCGAGTGTTGGGTCTGCCAAGGATACCCGCATATACACTTCTTGGAGGTAATATTTTTTATGTTTCACGAAATTATCCGAATTTATCACATTAATTATAAAAATTATTATTAGTAATCGAATTTGTAACTTTTTATAGCTCCAGCCAGTGCCAGCTTCTGAGAGCACATGTCAGACCATTTCATACGGGTGGCTTGGATGACGATATCTTCCCATGGTTGATAAGGGTCGTATTATGTCGGATAGTTCTCAGATCGATCCGGTTTTCCACGTTAGATTTCCTTCTAGTTCTCTTCTTCACCACATTGCTCAGGATATTTTAGCAGGGGACTTCGCAGAGATGCACGGATTATCACGGAGCGATTCGACGCTTGAGCCATGTAGATGCTCCAGATGGTGATTATCCTCTTGGAGGAGTCTTTTCGTCCGCCCCTGCCTACTCAGGTAGTTGTATTATTTATGTTTTTTTCAATTAAGGCTTACTTGTTAATTCTCCCTCTCTCTCTCTCACACACACACACAGATATATATATATATATATATATATATACAGACTAATGATTTATATTTTTGATTCGATCAATGTGGTGCATATGGATAGCAGATTAATGATGATTTAGTGAGTAAAGGACAACACTGCTTTCCATACACCAGAGCAGCGTCGTTCACCTCCTCCCAATGATGATACTTTTACTAGTTTATAGTTCATTTGTATTCATGTTATTGTAGAACATTTGTATATATTGTAGTGTCTAATTGCGTCTGTATAAGTATTGTAGAACATTTATATATATTGTAGTTTCTAATTGCGTTTTTATAAGTATTGTAAATTATATGGCTTATCATTTATGGAACATTAGCTTATATTTGTAATTGGTTAGCTCAGTAGGTTATGATAATGAGTTGAAGATTATGTTTTGGTGGATATTTGAATGTGAATGTGAATGATAATGAGTTGAAGATTACGTTTTGGTGGATATTACGTTTTAGAGCTATGTTGAATATTTGAATGTGAGATACATGTTTATATTACTGTGTATTGGGTTGCGACAATTTACATGTACATAAATGAGTTTAAACAACTGAAAATTAAACTTTTTAAATCTACAATTAAAAAAATAATTAATTTCGATGGAATAAGTTATTTCCGACGACGGATATTCCGTCGGACTTAATAATTACCTAATTTTTAATAAATACCGGTATATTTTAATTTTTAGTCAGAAATAGGTTAATTCCGAGGGAATATATCCGTCGGACATAAGGTATCTCCGAAGAAATATCCGCCGGAGTTAATAATTAGTCATTTTTAATAAATACCGGCTTATTTTAATTTTTAGTCAAAAATAGGTTAATTCTGAGGGAAGATATCTGTCAAAAATAAGGTATGTTAAACTCGACGGAATATTTTTTCATACTTATTTAGTCGTAGATAGCTTATGTTCGAAGAAATTCCGTCGGAGATAAATTCGTTGAAGATACGATAGATCCGACGGAATTTGTGACGGATCTTATCTTCTACGCGCGATATATACGACCAAATTTCTGACGGAATGTTCTGTCAGAAATAATATATTTTCGACTGAATAGGCTTATTTCTGAGGGAAAGTTACCCCATTGTGGAATGTTACCCCCATTGACTTCTATATATTTGAGGAACAGAAGACTCTTGATTCGATGGAAGAGAACTACTCGAAGGCATGTCACTCCCATTATCTACAGAAGCCTGTGGAATAGCCTCTTAGATATTTACTGTACGATTTGGGGCGCCTAAATCTTTCTCCATCTCATAAAAGTTCATCTCCTTGCTCACATCACCTCTTTTAGGGAAATCAATCTCAAGGAAATCCACTTCTCGTGACTCTATCTTGGATATAGTTCCATCAAGCTACTCTCCAACAAACACATAGCCTTTGGAATATTTAGAATATCTTACAGAGATACATTTCTTACCCCTCGGGCCAAACTTCTCATGTTGATGAGAAGTGTTGTGTATGTACGTAAGCTGTTGACCCCCAAGGCCGCATTCTGCCCAATTTGGGCTTTCTGTCGGTCCACAATTCATATATGAGGCAGACTAAACTGATTTCAAAGGCATACGATTAAGTATATATGTTGTAGTCAATAATGCATCACCCCAATAGGAGATAGGCAAATTGTCATGCGCCATCAAAGACCTAACCATGTCTAATAATGTTTGGTTTCTCATTTTTGCCACACCATTTTGCTGCAGAGTTCTAAGGACTTTCGGTTGTTAGATTATCCCTTTTTCCTCACAGGGTTCATTAAACTGATCGGACATATACTCATGGCATCGGTTAGTTCGAAGTGCCTTAACACTTTTATCTAACTATTTCTCGACCTCAATCAAATAACGTCTAAAACATTCTAATGCCTCAGAATTATGAGAGATCAATAAAGTGTACCCGAAATGCGTATAGTCATCTATATATCATTGTGAGAAAGTAGGAACGTCTGTAAGACCCCAGCTTTTATAAATAAAGATGAATTTTTCTATAAATATTATTTTTGAATATTATGGAATAAATTTGATATAATGTTATAGTTGTGGGTAATATTTATAAATTTTGCAAAGTATGCAAGTTGTTATAAAATATTCGTTTGGTGGGGAATATTCTTTTTGTTAGGGAATATTCGCATAATGGCTCAATCATTGGTGGACCCTACAATGTAATTATTGTTTGATCGAGAAAACGACAAAAATATTTTATAAAAATAACTATGAGGAGTTGTTACCGTTAAAAGCGTTGAACAACCCGGTGGTAAAAGTACAAGAATGTCTGCCGTAGTTGCATAATAATACACTCAGATTGATTATTGATGCTTATATGAGAAGTCACTCAAACCTATGCTCAATTATTGCTACAAAGAATTCGTGATCATATCTCTTATATTATTGATTCAATTATTGTCACAAAGATCATCTCGTATAATATGTTATAGTATTAAATCAATAATTGAGACGACAAGTTATAAATGATTAATAATTGTTGAAAGATTAAATATGTGTTGATGAAAAAAAATGATTTGTGGTAAGTTTGATTATTTTATGGGGGCTCATATGTCATCATCTAAGAGTCTCTTCTTCATTAATAGTATATTTACCTTCACAATAGTAATTACCTTCGTCAATAGTAATTACCCTTGTGAATAGTATTTACCTTCCGTCAATAATAGTAATTACCTTCGTCAATAGTAATTACCCTTGTGAATAGTATTTACCTTCGCTCAATAGTATTTACCTTCGTTAATAGTAATTACCTTTACCAGACGTCGAACCACTTGTCGCTTCACATTACAAAAGCGCCGAACCACTTGTCGTTTCACATTACATAAAAGCGCCAAACCAATTAAGTCAAGCCACTCGCCTTTTCACACTAAGAAAGTGCTAAGCTAGAAATCTTCTATAAATAGAGGCCTAGGGCTTCATTATTTTCACTTAATTCATTCAAGCTTATAGAGAGAAAGTATAGAGAGAATAAGAGAAAAGAAGAAGAGTATTTTGTTACTACACCGTCAGTAAAGATTCAATCTCCTACCAAATGTGGGGGGTGTTATTCTTTCTTATTCATGAAGAGAAGTTGTTATTCCATCGCTTATTATTCTCGTTGGAATAACTCGTATAAGTGGTTTACCCTATACTTGGTGACATTCTTCTATTATTCTCGCTGGAACATCCCGCTCATGTGTTTTACACCTGACCGGGTTCCGTTCTTTTTTATTATTATTCTCATTGGAACATCCTCGCTCAGGTGTTTTACAACCGACGGTTCCCTTTTTATTATTCTCGCTGGAACATCCTCGTCATGTGTTTTACAGGACATGGTTCCGTCTTTTTATTATTCATTGAATATCCTATCTCGTGTGTTTTACACCGGATCCGGTTCCATCTTTATTATTTCGTTGGAACATCCTGCTTGCGGTGTGAATTTCACCGACACCGTTCCGTTATTTATTATTCCGTTGGAATAACCGTCTGTAAGATCTATCGCATGCATGGTGATTTCTTTTGTTATTCCATTCTTTATTATACCCAAATTGGTTAAAACTTTGACTTCTATACTCCATGAAATTAGTAGAATATCCTCGATATTTGCGTTTCATCCAAAGATCTTTTCATGGAAATATTCTTCCGATCATTCTTGAATTTTTACTCTACAAAAACAAAGATCATGTTGATAATTTGGACGTTAATAATTCTTGAACTTGTTTTATTGAATTCTTATATCATTGTCATCATCCTCATGTTTATATTTTTTGAAAGTCATCCGTATTCAGAAGTGCATAGATGGACTTGGTATGATTATGACCAGAGACTATTCGGTGTAATCATGATCGTAATGTTACAAATGATGTGATAAAAATCCTCAAAGGTCAGTAGTGCATTGATGGACGCTTGTTGGCATGATCATGATTATTAATGAATACACAAATATTCTCGCCCGTAGTGCATGAATAATTGTGGTCGGATACTAAAGAATATATCCTCGCCAGTAAAAGTGTGGGTGATTCGATGATGTGAAATATTTATTAAAGTCGAGTCTCGCCTATAAACAAATGATGAAAAACCTTTAAAACCTAAAAGATAGTAGACTTTATTTTCTACTTGACTCTTTTAAATGGATTGATATTCACCGCAGCTTAAACCTGGTTGTCTATTGTATTTTATCAATTTAACATTATTCAAGACTATTGATAATTTATTCTCGCATTATCTTAGTCATAATATTTCTTCGGGCTAGTTGAGCTCACCCTTTCTTTCACCGTTTTCTCTTCGTGAAATGATAATATAGCCGGGACGAAGTCTGGGAAACGAAAGTGATGGTCCTCAAGATAAGATTAGTAGTCCTCACTATTCGTAAAATAAAGTGTGATAATAATCGTAATGAGGACTTTTTGTTTGAGTTTGTATAATATCTAGTAGATTTATATTTGTATTTAAACTCACGCTTTATGTCGTATTGCATACCTACGCTTATGTTAATAAGTTGTATTTAAATTTGCATCATGTAAGTGTCGCACCCAAGATGGGTGATGTATACCTAATTTTGGGGCGCCACAGCTTGGTATCGAGCTTAGGATATGATCCCTGCTAAGATGTGAGAATAGTACTAGGAGGGGAGAGACGGGAATACCTTCGCTAGTATGACCTACCTAAGTTTATGTGATATTTTATTGGTTGGTCGGAAGATAGGATAATTTGTTACACGTCAATTAACCTTTTGTTTTGTGGCAAGATTCGAAAATGACATCCGAGAATGTTGAGAATAAGAATGGAGCGCAGACGATTGTTGATTCACCACATATCAATAATCAAGATAATGTGCATCGTGAAGGCGATAATCCTCATGCAAACAACAACACCGACCAAATGACGAATGATCAAATGTTCAGAGGCTTTATGTAATTTATGCAACAAAGAAAGCAGAGCCGAATTTCGCCCAAAACGTAGGTGGAAACACGGAAAACTCTCAAGCGGTCACCGCTAAACAATTTAAGGAGCTGGGACCACCGGAGTTTAAGGGAGAGCCAAAACCACTTCAAGCGGAAGCATGGATAAAGCAGATTACCAAGATATTTGATGTCTTGGGATGCTCCGAGGAGCAAAAGGTTCCTTTCACGCTTTTATGTCTTGCGCGGAGAGGCGGACATCGGTGGGAATCGGTAGAACGCGACTCAACCAAATTGCATCGAGATATCTTGGGAGAAGTTCCAGAGTCGTTTCAACGATAAATACTTTCCCGAAAGTATTCGCCACATGAAGGAGGTGGAGTTTATCAAGTTGGAACAAAACAATACGACCGTGTCGCAATACGAGGCAAAATTTGCATGAGTTATCACTAGCCACGGCCCCACTGGTGGATAATGAAGAGAGAATGGCGCGAATGTTTTTAAGAGGTTTCGTTTAGAGATACGCCAACATCTTATTTCTCATAAACTGTGTTTGTATTCAGATGTTGTAAATAGGGCTCAGTTAGTGGAGCGCGATAATGAGTCAACGCAACTAAAAGAGAGCAGCCGGCAAAATTATAATACCAGCGAGAATAGTCATCGAGGCGGTGACAACAAGCGTGGAGGGAATCAACAAACCAGATATGGTAACCACTTCGGTGGTAATCAGGGCCAAAACAATAAGAATGGACATTTCAAGAAAAGGAGATTCAACAATGATGGAAAGACGTCAGCACCAGCACCCATTGTTAAGGAAGGAGAAAGACCACCTATCATATGCTTCAAATGCGGAGGAGAGGGACACATCAGTCCAAACTGCGCCATGCCATCCAAAGCATGTTATAATTGTGGAAGAGAAGGTCACTTAGCTCGATTTTGTCGTTTACCGAAGACAAATTCAGCTAGGATGGAGGCACCAAAGGCCATCCCAGAAAATTCAAAACCCAGAAAGTAAGTGAGGAGAGAATTTGTTGTGACCTTCCAAAGAGCAAGGAACCGAATGAGGTCATCACGGGTAAGCTTATCATAAACTCTAATGAAGTCTATACTTTATTTGATACCGGTTCTACCCATTCTTTTATTTCTCCTACTTGCGCTCATCGATTAAATTTGACTCCAGAGAAATTAGACTTTGACTTATCTGTGGAAACTCCGTTGGGAGAAACCTTCATTACATCCAATCGCTTATAAGTCTTGTTTGGTTCAAATCGGTACACCTCACATTACCGTCGATCTTATTTCATTAAAAAAATACTCAGATTTGACGTGATTCTGTGGATTGATCGTTAACTACTTATCATGCAAAAATTGATTGTTTTCGTAAGGTTGTTAGCTTTCATATTCCTAATCAACCTATTATGCTAATTCAAACGACCAAACCATTAAAATCAATCACGGTCATCTCAAGCCATAAAGCTATTCGCTTATTGAAAAATGGATGTCAAGCTTTCTTAGCTCATGTCACGATTTAAATAAAAATACGCCGCTTTTAAACGATATTCCTATTGTTAATAAATTTTCGACGATTCTCAAGAACTTCCCGCCTACCCCAGAGCGTGAAATTGAATTTTGTATCGACCTTGAACCCCAGACAAAACCTATTTCCAAAGCCCCATATCGAATGGCTCTATGAACTTCGTGAGTTAAAGACCCAACCGCAGGAATTGTTAGACATGGCTTTATCCGCCCCAAGTACTTCTCCTCGGGGTGCTCCCCTGCTCTATTCGTGAAGAAGAAAGATGGGAGTATGCGATTTTGTATTGATTATCTGGAGTTGAATCACGCCACCATCAAAAATAGGTATCCATTGCCACGATTGATGACCTGTTTGACCAATTGTAAGGAGCCAAATTCTTTTCAAAGATCGATCTTCGCTCCGGATATCACCAATTGAAGATTAGAACCACCGACATTCCAAAGACGACTTTCGTAACTCCCCAGACGGGCATTATGAATTCCTAGTCATGTCCTTTGGATTGACTAATGCCCCGCCGCCTTCATGGATATGATGAACCGAGTATTCAAGGAATATTTAGATCACTTTGTGGTCGCCTTTATTGATGACATCCTTATTTATTCCAAAAGCCGTGAAGATCATGAGCAACACTTGAGGTCGACACTCCAAAAGCTTCGTGAATATAAGCTTTATGCCAAGTTGAAGAAATGCGAAGTTCGCTTGAAGAAGTAGCATTCCTTGGGCACGTGGTATCAAGTCATGGAATATCTGTTGACCCAAAGAAAGATCAAGCTATTCAAAGTCGGGAACAACCTAAATCAATGGATCAAGCACGTAGCTTTCTTGCTTAAGGTGGTTATTATCGGAGATTCGTGGAAGGATTTTCTCGAATCGCTATTCCATCGACTCAAATTGACTCGGAAAAGATACAAAGTTCTATTGAGCGAAGAATGTGAGAAGAGTTTTCAAGAACTCAAGAGAGACTTATTTCAAAGACTGCTCGACAATACCATCCGCTCTTGAGGATTTGTCATCTCAAGTGATGCTTGAGCAAAGGGTTGGGATGTGTTCTCATGCAACATGGAAAAGTAATAGTTTATGCCTCTCGCGATAACTCAAAGAATATGAGAGGAATTATCCTACTCATGATCTAGAGTCGGCAACATTGTCTTCAGACTTAAAATTTGGAGGCATTACTTGTATGGGGAGAAAGTGGAGATCTTTACGGATCATAAAAGCCTCAAATATTTCTTCACTCAAAAGGAACTCAACACGCGACAACGACGTTGGCTTGAACTGCTGAAAGATTATATGATCATACCATCCAATACCATCCTCGAAAAGTGAACGTGGTAAATGACGATTGAAAGTAGAAAATCATATGCAAGTACGAAAAGCGATATTGTCAACGCAAAGGCCCATTTTGTGTGACTTGCAAAGGATGGAGATAGAATTAAAGACCTGTGGACGCATGTGATGATAGCGAGTATACGAAAGTAGAACCGACTTTAATTGATAAAGTTAAAGTCGCCAAGCTACTGCACTGAGTCGATGCGCGATGAGGAAGAAAGTGCAAGAAGGTGCTATGCTTAAGCAAGAATCGATGAAGAAGGAATACTTGAAGTCAACTCCGCACTTTGTGTTCCTAACGCATTCGATTTAAAGTGTAATATCATGATGGAGGCACACAACACACCATTTGCAATCCATCTCGGGAGTACCAAAATGTATCATGATATTCGTCATACATTTTGGTGGAGCAATATGAAGAGAGATATTGCTTATCTCAAGGTGTCTAACTTGTCAACGAAGTTAAAGCGGAGCATCAAGTACCAAAAGGTCCATTGCAACCACTTGAAATTCCGAATGGAAGTGGGAGCACATTACCATGGATTTCAAGCACGGCCTTCCTAAGGTTTCTCAAGGCATCGATGCGATTTGGGTCATTGTTGATAGGTTGACCAAGTCTCGCTTCATTTCTTACCGATACGAGAAACTTATACACTTGAACGCCTTGCTCGTATGTACATAAACGAGATTTTAAGATCGCATGGTATGCCAGATCCATAGTTTCGATCGAGACCCAAGATTCACTTCACGATTTTGGGTTAGTTTGCAAAAAGCTATGGGCACAGATTTCACGATTTAGCTTCAAGATATCATCCTCAATTCTGGACGGACAATCGGAGAGGACTATTCAAACTCTTCAAGATCTATTAAGACTGTGGTCCTTGATTTCAAGGGAGTTGGGACAAGTTCTTACCATTGGTGGAGTTTTCCTACAACAACAGCTTATCAAGCAAGTATCGCATGGCTCCATTCAAGCGCCAGTATGGAAGAAAGTGTCGTTCTCCAAGATGCGGGATGAGGTGGGTGAAGCAACGTTGTTGGGACCGAGTTGGTACGTATGACTACTTTTAAAAGATTCAAACGATCCGACAACGATAAAAACCTCACAAAATCGATAAAAGAGTTATACCGATCTTCATCGAAAGGACGTGGAATTCGATATAGAGATCATGTGTTGTTAAGAGTTGCTCCATGGAAAGGAGTTACAAGATTTGGAAAGAGAGGAAAACTTAACCCTCGATTCATCTGGCCCATTTTAATCCTCGATCGAGTAGGAACTCGTGGCCTATAGACTCGCTTTTACCGCCAAATATGTCTCGTATTCATAACGCTTTTCACATATCTATGTTACGTAAATATGTGAAAGACCCGAACCATATTATTGAAGTTAGAACCGGATTTAAATAGCGGAAGATTTGACGTATGAAGAGGTTCCCTGCTCAAATTTTGATAAGAAGGAACATATTCTACGCTCCAAGGTTATACCTCAAGTCAAAGTTTTGTGGAGGAACCACGATGTCGAGGAAATGACTTGGGAGTTAGAATCAAATGAAATCAAGGTATCCTTACCTCTTCGACATACCAGTATCGCACGTAATTCTAATTTCGAGGGCTTAAATTTCATAAGAAGGGAGGTTGTAAGACCCCAACTTTTATAAATAAAGATGAATTTTTCTATAAATATTATTTTTGAATATTATGGAATAAATTTGATATAATGTTATAGTTGTGGGTAATATTTATAAATTTTGCAAAGTATGCAAGTTGTTATAAAATATTCGTTTGGTCGAGGAATATTCTTTTTGTTAGGGAATATTCGCATAACGGCTCAATCATTGGTGGACCCCATAATGTAATTATTAGCTGATCGAGAAAACGACAAAAATATTTTATAAAAATAACTACGGAGGTGTTACCGTTAAAATCTGTTGAACTACCGGTATGGTAAAAGTACAAGAATACGCAGAGTTGCATATAAGAAGACACTCAGATTGATTATCGATGCTTACGTGAGAAGTCACTCATTTATGCTCAATTATCACTGATAAGAATTGTCACGATCATATCTCTTATATTATTGATTCAATTATTGTCACAAAGATCATCTCAGATAATATGTTATAGTATTAAATCAATAATTGAGACGACAAGTTATAAATGATTAATAATTGTTGAAAGATTAAATATGTGTTGATGAAAAAAAATGATTTGTGGTAAGTTTGATTATTTTATGGGGGGCTCATATGTCATCATCTAAGAGTCTCTTCATCAATTGTATTTACCTTCGTCAATAGTAATTACCTTTGTCAATAGTAATTACCCTTGTGAATAGTATTTACCTTCGTCAATAAGTAATTACCTTCGTCAATAGTAATTACCCTTGTGAATAGTATTTACCTTCACAATAGTATTTACCTTCGTTAATAGTAATTACCTTTACCGACATCGAACCACTTGTCGTTTTCACATTAAAAGCGCCGAACCACTTGTCATTTCACATTACATTAAGCGCCAAACCACTTTTCTTTTCACATCATTAGTCGTCAAGCCACTTGCCTTTTCACACTTAAGAGGTGCTAAGCTAGAAATCTTCTATAAATAGAGGCCTAGGGCTTCATTATTTTTCACTTAATTCATTCAAGCTATAGAGAGAGTATATAGAGAATAAGAGAGAAAGAAGAAGAGTATTTTGTTATTACACCGCCGCAAAGATTCAATCTCCTACCAAATGTAAGGGGTGTTATTCTTTCTTATTCATGAAGAGAATTGTTGTTATTCCATTGCTTATTATTATTCGTTGGAAATAACCTCGTATAAGTGGTTTACCCTATACTTGGTGACATTCTTCTATTATTCGTTGGAACATCCCTGTCGTGTGTTTTACACCGGATTCGGTTCCGCTCTTTATTATTATTCTCATTGGAACATCCTGTCATTGTTTTTTACGACTGAATTAAAATCTTTATTATTCTCGCTGGAATATCCTATCGTGTGTTTTACACCGGATCCGGTTCCATCTTTATTATTCTGTTGAACATCCCGCTTGTGAATTTCACCGACCGGTTCCGTTATTTATTATTCTCGTTGAATAACTCCACATGCGTGCGGCCTATCGCATGCATGGTGATTTCTTTTGTTATTCCATTCTTTATTATACCCAAATAAGTTAAAACTTTGACTTCTATACTCCATGAAATTAGTAGAATATCCTCGATATTTGCGTTTCATCCAAAGATCTTTTCATGGAAATATTCTTCCGATCATTCTTGAATTTTACTCTACAAAACAAAGATCATGTTGATAATTTGGACGTTAATAATTCTTGAACTTGTTTTATCAATTCTTATATCATTGTCATCATCCTCATGTTTATATTTTTTGAAAGTCATCTCGTGGCTTCAGAGTGTATAGATGGACTTGGTATGATTATGACCAGAGACTATTCTTGTAATCGCTTACCGTAATGTTACAAATGATGTGATAAAAATCCTCAGTGGTCAGTAGTGCATTGATGGATGATTGTTGGCATGATCATGACCATTAATGAATACACAAATATTCTTGTCCAGAAGTGCATAAATAATTGTGGTCGTGATACTAAAGAATATCCTTGGCCAGAAAAGTGCGGGGTGATTCGATGATGTGAAATATTTATTAAAGTCGAGTCTCATTTATAAAATGATGATGAAAACCTTTTAAAACCTAAAAGATAGTAGACTTTATTTTCTTCTTGACTCTTTTAAATGGATCAGATATTCCACCGCAGCTTAAACCGGTTGTCTATTGTATTTTATCGGTTTAACATTATTGAAGACTATTGATAATTTATTTCGCATTATCTTAGTCATAATATTTCTTCGGGCTAGTTGAGCTCACCCTTTCTTTCACCGTTTTTCTTCGTGAAATGATAATATAGCCGGGACGAGTCTGGGAAACGAGTGATGGTCCCGAAGATAAGATTAGTAGTCCTCACTATTCTCGTAAAATAGTGTGATAATAATCTGTAATGAGGACTTTTTGTTTAAGTTTGTATAATATCTAGTAGTATTTATATTTGTATTTAAACTCACGCTTTATGTCGATTGCATACTTACGCTTATGTTAATAAGTTGTATTTAAATTCTGTACCATGTAAGTGTCGACCCAAGATGGGTGATGTATACCTAATTTTGGGGGCGTCACAACGTCTATGCATTTCTTTCATATTCCACAAATGTCTGAGTGAATGAGTTGCAAAGGTGTTTCTACCCTAGTGGCTTTACCAAATGGTTTTCTAGTTGATTTCCCTACCAAACAATCACTACTAAAAAAATGGTCATTTGTGATTGCTAAAATCCATCACAAAAATTAGAAAAGCCATCACGAAAGGTTTACGTGCCCATCATGAAAGGTTTTACGTGATGGTTTTGGCAATCACGCAAACACTTAGTGCTTTTGTGATGATTAATGCAATCACATTAATACGTAATCTATTGTGATTGTCAAAGTCATCACCAAAAAACAAGATTTTAGGGATTAAAGCAAAGAACGTGAATCTCTATTTACGTATAATTTATTTCACTGTATTAATTGTATCAAATGATACTTGTAGGATTCGAACCCTCCCCCCATTTGTAAACTAAATAACGAGTATTACCACTACACCAAAGCCCAGATTATGATTATAATTTTAAAATAAAATATAAAAGGAAACATATGTGAGTTGACTTACTAAATAAAATTACTTCTACATAAGATTTGGTGATTGCAATGACAATCACAAATACTCTATAATGATGGTAAAATTAGTCATCACTGAGAGCCATCATATATTTTATTTTTTTGTGATGGCTTGAAAATTCCATCACAAAATGCCTGCTTTTTGTAATTGTAAACAAAAGTCGTCACAAAAATCTAACTTTTTTAATGATTGTCGTGGTCATTATAAAATATTATTTTGATTATTTCTTACATTAAAATATTAGTGATAGCTTAAATGCAATCACAAAAAGGGTATATCTATAAGTGATGACTTAGTGCGTCACAATTTTTTTTTATATTTTGTGTGAAAATTTTGGTGTGATTGACATGACCATCACAATTATAATACATTGATGGCAAGATTAGTCATCACTAAGAGCCATAATATATACTATCATTTTGTGATTGCTTAAAAAGTTCATCACAAATTATTATCTTTTATGATTATTCTTAAAAATTGTCACAAACTTCCGTCACGTATTCTTGTTTTTCTAGTAGTGAATTTTCACATGTGGGTGGATTGACCTTAGCGAGTGGGACTAAAAGATTTGCTCGAGCTAACCTGACTATTCTATCCTATGCAATATAGCCTAATCTAACATGTCATTGAATTGAACCATCGTGATCTGTGACAACCCAAAACTTTGAAAATAAAATTTAAATAAGAATTTAATAAATAAAATTCTTATTATAAGACGTGACGAGTTTGAGTGTATAAATATATATGAGTTATATATATTTATTTGATTTATGTGGTGGACTTAATATGTATATAAGTATGATATATATGGAACGAAATAATTAATAGTTAATTAATTTAACGATCGTGAATCGCGAGTAGCTTGGTAATTCGAGCTAAGGAATATTAGTAAATAAAATGGAATTTTATTATCCTGAGTTAAACGTTTAAAGGTTATATTACGACCTAGATTACGTGCATGCGATGATTAAGTGTTGAAGTTTCGTAGAAGCGAATAAAGAATGCGCGAGCGCTATTCACGAAGTACTATTCACGTGGGCACTATTCATGTCAAAAATATTATTTGTTGAAAGAAATAAATATTTTGATAAAAATTATTATGGGAATAATTTATTTGGTGTAAATATGATTACCAAATATATATGGGTTACATGTACATTTAAGTGCATGAATATGGAAAGTTAATGAGTTAGAAAATAATTAATCGAATTAAAGGTACCCGTTAAATAATTAAATTAGTGGGCTAATAAATGACTGAATGAGATTCTAATTAAATTGATAAAAGTCTAAATATAAGGAATTAAATATTTCTAATATATGGGAATTAAATGTATAATTTAATTCTATGAATAAACCTAATTTAAAAAAATACAATTTAAAAAGTCAAAATTGGTCAAATGGGTGGAGGAGAATAAAAATGTTTGCATTAATGGTCTTAATATTAAAGAAGAAGTATTTGATTAATTAAATTATGGAACATTTGGTATTTAATTAAGCCAAAAGAGGAATTAAAACCTAGCAATTTGGGTATTAAATGGAGCAATATTCGGATATAATTGGTGCAGAGGAGACAATAATACATATGACAACCAATGAGAATTTAGGAGGGAGCAATTGAGCCAATGGAAATTGAGGAGAAGGAAGGGTCGGGAGACATTTGCATGGAGAAACACAAATGGTTGCACTCAATGCATAGATAATACACACTTATCTCCCATCCCTTTACATTGTCAGTTCGCCCGTTCCATTTTCCCTTTTTAATTCATCTTCCCAGTTTGCTAACCAAGAAGAAGAGAAAAATAGAGAGAAGAGAGGAAGAAGCTCGAGTATGGATTAGAGAAAGAAGATAAGTCAGATTCTAAACACCATACACCTCCATAAGCATCAACTTCATCATCTCCATCCTCACTATTCAACATCTTCTCCAAAATCCTAGAGAGAGAAAGAAATGGGTGGAAGAATAAACCTTGATTAAGGCTTCGGGAGGACTCCAGGAGGAAGATAAGGAGATTCTAGCAACTTATCTAGCATCAAAGAGAGAATCGTGAGAAGTAAGTATATTAAAACCCTAAACTCCATTATTTCCTTAAAGCATCATATTTTGTTAAAAGTTATGTTATTTTAAGTTTATGGGTTGAGGAACATCCCAAGGATGATATCCAGAAGATATAATGACGGTTAATACCAAGTTTCACCGGTGTGTCCAATCACCAAGTCCACGCACTGAATCTTACACAATAACAGATCACACGCGAAGCTTGACGACTTGTGCCACCGGGAGATAGCTCCGGTGTGAGAATAAGTACAGACCATTCACAAGGTTTAACAATGGAAGCTTTAGTGTTTAGTGCTCAAAGATATCCTGTTAACTGAGACCAACCCTTGTATTTATAGCCATTCTCACTACCTTAGAATCCATCTCCAAGTCGGTTTACGACTCCTAAATATGGTAGTTACCATTATTTGGGTCCAACATAATCTCCTTAAAAGATGCAAGTGGAATTCAATCCCAAAACTACCTTTGGAGTTACCTTATTCAAATATAGTTAGGACTAGAATCCTTAACCATTCAAACCCCTTATAACTCTGGACTCCGTACGAGGAATAACCCACTGTACAGGCCCAATCCAATCGAACTCCTATACTGGTCTGGGCTCCCGCCCAATGGACTCGGATGCCCGACCCCGAATGCCACAAACTAGAATAGGACTTCTGCCCAGAGGACTCGGATGCCCGAGCCCGAACACCTTTAACATCCCCGAGGGCTTCGGCCCAAGGGGCTTAACATCCCCTTCTGATGTCAGGCATTCGGCCCACCTGGTGGTCGGTAAAATGCTCCCGAACATTGCCCCCTAGTCTCTTGTTATAATATATTTATAATTAGAGACTTGAAAAGACATGAATTCGAAGAGTCACGACAGCAAATGATGAGTTGTCTAGGAAATCCAAACGGTTTTTCCTTATTTCTCGAAATGCCACACGTTTCCCTAGGACCAGGCCCCACCTGCCATAAATAGACGGCTTAGGGGTTTCGTGCCGTCTCACTATAAAACCCCCATCCCAGCCACCAAAATCACCTTTTCCAAATATTCAGTATTTCAAATCTCTCTTTCAAATTTTTCGGTGAAGGCGATTTCCGGCGAGTAATCCACTTCTCGAAACATTTTCGATTCAGGTCTTCCTGCTCCTAAATCACCTTCCAAACTTCCCATTTCTGCCTCACTTTGCTTTTTAAACATCACATTCACACCTCATTCACCAAAAATGGTTGATTCTAGCATTCCTCCTATGACTCAAGCTCCACCTGCCACTGAGCAAGTTTAACCTACCACTGAGCAGATTCCCTCTACTATTAAGCAAGTTCCACCACCCGTCCTTACTATCTCCATTACTGCTGGTGATCTAGTCCCGGTCGATTTACCGGCGGCCCTAACCGATACCACCACGGATGGTGTCGAATCCAAAATCTGAAGCATTTACACTTCTGAAACTGACTTCTCCCACATCAACAACAAATCTACCATCACCTCATCCCAACTTTCTGACATCCAAACTCTCTTCAATATTCAAAAGGAGTATAAGCTTCGGGTGCCAAGGTCGAACGAAAAGATGTTCTAGCTCCCCGAAGGCGATTGGGTTGGCATCCCACTCTGGGCCCTGAAATATGGGGTCCGATTCGCCCTCCATGAGTTCATTTCTTCCTTTCTCTGTTTCGTGGGGATCGGGTTTGCACAACTCATGCCGAACTCGTATATCCACTTAATTACCTTCATCTCCCTGTGTCAAGAGGTCGGGATAACTCCTGGTGTGACGCCCCCAAAATAGGTATACAACACCCATTCCGAGTCGCCAAATACATGGTACATAAAGCAAACTACAACTTCAATAATACAATTGTCGTGCAAAATACGATAACACATACTGTGAGTTTAAATACAAATATTATCTTCTAGACAATATCCACACCCAAATAAGTCCTCATTATAATTATTCATACACTATTTTAAAGAAATAGTGAGGACAACTAAAACATCTTTCTAGAACCATCACTCCATACCCCGACTCGATCCTGTCATGTTCTTACCTCTTAAGAAGAAAAATGGAACAAAAAGGAAAAGGGTGAGCTCAACTAGCCCAGTAAAGAATATTATGGCTAAGATAATATACAACAAATTATCATTAGTCTTCAACAGGGAAAAATCTGATAAAATATAATAGACAACAAGTTTTAGATCAACAAATGCAGAGGAAATAACAATCCATTAAAAGAGTCACGTAGAGAATGAATTCTACTATCTTCTAAGATTTAAAAGTCCATCATCAATATTTTATCCTCGTAATAAATGATCAATATACATCTTTAATCAAAATTCATCTTTGCACTACAAAGCCAAAGATATTCATTCAGTATCAATGGGTTCAGTGTTCATCTCAACACGTGTTCATCTTCGCACTACGGGCCAAAGATATTCATCAATTAATCATTCATCTTTGCACTACAGGCCAAAGATATTCAATAATATCATCATTTAGGACTGAGGATGATGAAAAATATTTTAAAGAAAACGAATCCAGTGAGATAGAAGGACAAATATTAGGGATTCGTTTAACAGTTTATCCAATATCAATAATACTTCATAATAACCAATTGTGAAGCAGAATTCAAAAAAAATAACGATCAAAACATGGAAACAATCAAAGATAGTAGCCAAAATAGACATCTTGGACAAAAAGGAAAATTTTTATTTTTGGTGAATAGTCAGTATTCGTGAATAGTCACAGATACGTGAATAGTAACCCACACAACAAGTTCCAAATTTGATTAAAAGTTTACTAATATTTCAAGATAATGATATTCAAGAAAATAATATCATTTAAGAAGAAAATAACATCCCTTACCTCAAAATAACCGTAGATTTAACTGAATTTGTATATAGTCTTGACAAATTTGACCAGATAAGAAGACTCAAAGTATCAAAATACTCACAAGAATACATTTCGATAATTTTTAGAGAAAGAAAACTGTTTCGGTGTGATTTTCAATTCTAACCTAAGCGCCTATTTATAGGAAAATGCTAGAACGCCAAAGGAGACTAAATAATAAAATAATATTATTATTAATTACAATTCCTACGCATGCTTTGAATTTTTGGGCAGCCATGTTGGAAGAATTCAGCAGCCCATGTGTGTATTCCACCAACCAAAAGTGGGTCCCCCTATAAATTTAATAAAAATTATTTTATTTTTCCGAAACTTCAACAATTCATAGAAAATAGCCCGGTTATCAGAAAAATACAAACTTTATGTCCATTCTGCCTGAAATCGAATTCTCTACAACTTTGTAGCTTTGAGTTTTTCCAAATTCCAAACCAAAAACATCTGAAATCCACAAACGGATGATTTTTAATACTTCTAGTCCGATAAAATACTGATAAAACACCTCAACATTAATTCCTTCATTTATAACAACATAAATAAATAAATGCATCATTTATATCCACATCAAATAAATATTTTCTTATCATATAAATCTCAAATAATATTACAGAATCACAATTATGACAACCAGGCCGTTCCCAGGAAAGAGGGGGCTTTCCAATAAGGATTTCTCCTCATTTGGCCAAGCAATTAGATGACCTAAACTCTCCTCGATGAACTTTCTAGACATTGTCAATAATGTTATCTAATAATATTATTCAAATAATATGAATTATTGATCCGATAATGAAAAATATCATGCGGTGACAATTATTGAAACAATAATAATATAAACTAACAACGCAAGCAATTATTGAATCAATAAAATAAAATATTGAACAAAGAATCACCGTAATAATTATTGAGTAAAGGCCTTTTACGCATTTAATTAATAATTCAACAATACTTTGTAATACCTGGTAATATCTAAGTAAACCACGCCAGACATCGTATTTTAACCACCAGGTAATCCAACAGTGTTAACGGTAACAATTACGCCGTTATTTATAAAACTCAAACTTTGTCATTTTCTTTCATCCAACCGTTTTCTGTTATGGGGCCCACAAATGACTGCGCCGTCGTACGGAGATTCCAGACAAAAAGAATATTCCACGACCAAACGAATATTCCCGACAGAAATGAATATTTTATAACCACTTGCTTATTTTGTAAAATTTGCACATTTTACCCATAACCAAAGCATTATATCAAATTAACACCTTATTAATTTAGAATAATGAATAAATAAAATTCAATTTTATTTATAATAAGTTGGGGTCTTACACTTGGCCTCGATTTCTTTTTCTTCTTATTCACTATCGGGAAGTCGAAGGAGCCCGGCTTCCGTCAACTAAACAACGTGGCCTGCCGAGCCACCTTCATGAACATCCCTTCCAGCAACAAGGGGTGGCACCCACAGTGGTTCTTCATGAGGGGGACTGACCTCAAACTTTTGTTGAATTGGGCCAGCCCTGAAGACCCCATTGCAAAGGTATCCAAGTTCCCGAAAGATCAGGTCGACGCCTTCAAGGCATTTTATAAGAAGCTTCAGAAGACCGACTAGGGTATGGAGGTCGTATCCAAAGAGGCCTGGCTCTACAAACATGGCCATAAGTTATAGCCCCTGACCCTTTCATGCCTTAACTTTATCTTCTATTGCCTTTTATTGACTGTCTTATTTGTCTTTTAGTGACTATCTTCAAGCCCGAAGGGGCCACCGAATCCTTTACCCCCTTTTCTATAAAAACTGAACCGATTTGCCTTCCTATCATGGACAAAGTGGCTGAAGAAGAGACTATTCCCATTTTTGAGCTTTCGACCGGCTCTTCTTCGGCCATGGACACCACCACCACCTACTTCCATTGTGGGGTCCACCAATGATTGTGTCGTCGTACGAATATTCCCCGACCAATCGAATATTTTATAACAACTTGCTTACTTTGCAAAATTTGTAAATATTACCCACAACTATAACATTATATCATATCCATACCATAATATTCAAAAATTTATTTCAAGAAAAATTATTCTTTATTCATAAAAGTTGGTGTGACACCCCCAAAATAGGTCCAATCCATCCAACCTATTCTGAGTCTCCAAATACATGGTACAGAAAATAACTACAACTTTATTACAACAATTGTCATGCAAAATACAACAACACCAATGCTGTGAGTTTTGATACAAATATATACTAACTGTGACTCATGTCCCAACCTTAGATAGCACGTCACAATGGCACCTTACATAAAGGTACAATCAATAACTGTTTTAGAAATCAAAATCTTTAGAAAGTGCTCAAGGAAACCTTCGTACATGGGAGGCCATACGTCTAGGTTATAATAGATATCATATACCCACAGAATTATCCTTGGTTGACCTTTCAAATAAACTCCAAGATCATATAGGTAGTGCTCGTAGATATACTCAGCAAGTGGATGTGCACAACCCTGTCTTATGATAACACGAGTTTGTATGTCATTAGATATCTTGTATGATAGTGGCAAAACACCCTTCCAAAGTTGAGTTCACCTCACCCTATTCGGTTCACCAAAATTAAATATCAAATGACGTATACAATACGACACACTCATCTAAAGTCTCAATAAAATTATTTCCATACTATTTAGGGAGAACCTCAACAGCTATAGACCACCATTCTATTCCCCTGTTATCCCCCGTTCGACCCAGCTACCCTTTTATTACCTGAAAGGAATTGTGAAGCAAAAGGGTGAGCACAACTAGCTTAGTAAAGAATATCATGACTAAAGATAATTAAATTATCAATAGCCTTCATCAGTAATAAATCAGAGATTTAGAACATATGGTAGATGATAAAACTTTTTAACCATAATTGCAGCGGAACGAGCAATCCATTAGAAGAGTCAAATAGACTATAAAGTCTATTATTTTCTCCATGTTAAAAGTCCACCAACAATATTTTATCCCTGTAACATCAATCAACGGTTCCTTTCCACAACCATATGAATAACTCATAATCATAATTGTGATTCTAATTACTCTTCTCATCCAAGACGAAGATAATTTTCATCATCTGTCTTTACCTGAAACATCAAAGATCATGGTTATACCAAATCACAGTTCATGTTCATAATTATACTAATAAATTCATCTTTGCACTACGGGCCAAAGATATTCATTAACAGTTCATCTTTGCACTACAGGCCAAAGATATTCAGCAACAGGTCATCTTTGCACTACGGGCCAAAGATATTCAACAACATGTCATCTTTGCATTACAGGCCAAAGATATTCAACAACAGATCATCTTTGCACTACAGGCCAAAGATATTCAACAACAGATCATCTTTGCACTACGGGCCAAAGATATTCATATCTCAAATAAATACATAATCATTTCAAAATTTATATAAACCATAATTATAATCATGTTGATCAATTCACCTTTTCACTTAAGCTAAAAATATTCAATTGTAAATTCAATGGTCATGATCATACCAGTCAATGATTCAACTTTGCACTACTGCCCAACGAGAACCCCTAGTCACGATCATACCAATAGTCTACCCATCTTTATACTCAAGTCAAAGAGAAATTTCAACACTAGAATTATAAAAATGTTATATATGACAATAAAAATAATATTATCAAAACATGGATTCAATCAAAGATAGTAACCATAATAGACATCTTGAACAGAAAGGAAAAATTTATTTTTCGGTGAATAGTGTCGTATTCGTGAATAGTAACCCCCGACACAAAGAGATAAAATTTTACAATAAAATTCATATCAATATTTATAACACCTTAATCCAAATGTTATAAATCACATAATAATATCAAAATCTTAATATTCTTAATATTACAACAATATTTAATAATTTCTTAAACTTATAAACAATTTATTTAAATTATTTACACTTTACTAATTAATGCATTTAATCATCATAAAATGCCAAACTCATAAGATTTCATCACCAATAACCAAAACCCTCATAAAAAATCTGCATATATTTCATATATGATTCTCAAACCATAAAATCATATTTTCCAATTTTCTTCATTCATATAACATATTTAATTCATTTACTCATAACTAGAATATTTTCATGAAAAATACCAAATCAATTTCAAAAATATTTCTTTTCTGGGATTTAGCACAATATAGTCCCATATTGAACATATATTTTTCTCGAATTTAAAAATTCATTTACTATTTTTCATATGGCCAAACCTGCCAAATATTTAGATATTTATCATAAATTGTACTTTAGTCCAAAAATTCCGAAATTTACAGAATATACTCATGTTATATACATGTACTCTCAATAAAAATTTCACTAATTTTGGAGTTAACCACAAGGAGTTATAAGAGTTTACTTTTAAAATAGTCTTTTCCCATAAAATTCATAATTCTTAATCTATACATCCAAAAATCGCCATTTTTGGACACAATCAACAAAACTCATCAAACTATCATTTCAAATTTTTCCAAAATTTTTGAAGGTCTGAAAAGTTATGAAACATGAAAAACATAACAATCTTTAAAATCCCTTACCTCGAAAGAGTAGTACTTCTGACTGGAATATCGGATGCAAAGCCGAAGGAAACTTGCACCGAATAGAAACTCTCAAAGTATCTGAATACTCACAAAAATATGCTTGATAATATAGAGAGAAAAAAAAACTTATGTTTCTGGTGTGATTTTCAATTCTAACATAAGCTTCTATTTATAGAAAAATGCTAGAACGCCAAAGGAGACTAAAATAATAAAATAATATTAATATTATTAATTTCTCCTACGTAAGCCACCATCAAATACCAGCCATCTCATTTGAAAATAATTTGGCAGCCCACATGTTTTCAACAACAAAAGTGGGTCCCACCCAAATTTAATAAAAATCATTTTATTTTCCGAAATTCAACAATTCATAGAAAATAGCCCGTTTATCAGAAAAATACAAATTTTATGTCCATTCTGCCTGAAATCGAATTCTCTACAACTTTGTATCTTTGAGTTTTTTCAAATTTTAAACCGAAAGTATCCGAAATCCACAAACGGATGATTTTAAACATCGTTTCAACACCTTTTAAAATTCATAACAAATCATGCGCTAATTTTCAACGGTTCAAAATTTGTGGACATATACTCAACTCATATATGTATAACATATCCAAAAATCACAATGATCCAACGGTCGGATTAAAATTATAACTCACGCAGTAAAGCTTTAAGAACACCGATTTGATCTTTTAATACCTCCAATCCGACAAAATACTGATAAAACACCTCAACATTAATTCCTTCACTTATAACCACATAAATAAATTCATCATTTATATCCGCATCAAATAAATATTTCTTTATCATATAAATCAATAATTAATTATTCACAAATAATATTACAGAATCACAATAATGGCAACCAGGCAGTTCCCAGGAAAGAGGGGGCTTTCCGATAAGGATTTTTCCTTACTGGCGCGCAATTAAATTATCTAACCTCTCCTCGACAAAACTTTCTAGACATTGCCAATAATGCTATCTAATAGTATTATTCAAATAATATGAATTATTGATATGATAATGAGAAAAACTATGCAGTGACAATTATTGAACAACAATAATATAAAATATCAATGCAGCAATTATTGAACCAATAAAATAGAATATTGAACAGTAATTACTGTAATAATTATTGAGTAGTGTCTTCTTACGTAAGAATCAATAATTCAAAAAATCTTGTCAATACGCGTTCTTCTTGTGCAATAACGCCAGACATCGTATTTTAACCACCAGGTATTCCAACAGTGTTAACGGTAAAAACTCAAACTTGTCGTTTTTTTCATCCGACAGTTATTCTATTATGGGGCCCACAAATGACTGTGTCGTCATACAGATATTCCCGACAAAAAGAATATTCCACGACCAACGAATATTCTCTGACAACAATGAATATTTTATAGCCACTTGCGTATTTTGTAAAATTTGCATATTTCACCCATAACTTTAAAATTTTATCAATTTAACCATTTACTGAATAATAATTATAAGAAAAATTAAATAATTTTATTTCATAAAATTCGGGGTCTTACAGTTGGGGTCTTACATCAATGCCCCTCTTATTGATTAGATACCCCAGAAACTTTCCCGACCCCAATCCAAAGGTGCACTTAGTCGGGTTCAATCACAGCTTATGTCTTTTTACTGTTTCAAAGTAGCTTTCTAGGTCCTCCAGATGATCCTAGACTAACATACTTTTTATAATCATGTTGTCCACATACACTTCCATGCTTCGGCCTAGCTGCCCTGTGAATAAGAAGTTCATCATTCGCTGTTAAGTCACCCCGACATTGAGCAAACCGAAGGTCATCTTTCGATAAGCATATATAGCCCGATGTGTGATGAAACTTATCTTCGGAATGTCCTCCTTACTCATCGAGATTTGATGATAACCTGAGAAGGCATCCATGAAACTCAACATGCCGTACCCTGAAGTGGAGTCAATCAGCTGGTCGATATTGGGTAGAGGATAAAAATCTTTCGGACATACCTTATTCAGGTCTGTATAATCAATGCATAACCTCCACTTCCCGTTTTATTTTTGAACCAAGACCACATTAGCTAGACACTCGGGGTAATCTATTTCAAAGATGAATTCTTCTTCCAGGAGTTTGGCAATCTCCTCGTCAATTATTCTTTGCCTCTCTGGAGCAAAAATTCTCCTTTTTTGTATGACTGGTTTTCTCTTCGGGTCCACATGTAATCTGTGCAAGGCCACTGACTCACTTACCCCAGGCTTGTCACTAGGTTCCCTTGCAAAGATGTCGGCATATACCTGAAGCAGATCTATCAGCTCGGTTCGAAATGGTTCTGCCAAACCCGACCCTATTTTGATCAGTTTCTCTTTATTTCCTGGGACCAACTCCACATCCTATGTCTCCTTGGCAGGCAGGGCAAGCGGCTCTGTGCTACTATCAATGAATGGCTCTATTTCGATGGTCATTGTCTGCTTTTGTTTGCTGATCCCGACCCCAGAAGAAATCAAAGTATTCCGATAACACCTTCAAGCAATGTCAAGATCACCTTTTACCTGCCCAATCCCGTTCGGTGTCAGAAACTTGATTTTAAAGTGAGGTATGGATGTTACTGCTTGCAGGGCTGTCAGGGTCGACCTTCCCAGAATTGCATTATATTCTGAATCAACCTGGACTACTAAAAATCTGACCATTATCTCTACTTACTGTGGTGCTGTGCCGAACCTGACAGGCAATTTAGTGGTGCCTGACACATGCACCAGATCTCCACTGAACCCATACAATGGGCCTTCTTCTCCTAACTCCATCTTTTTTCCTTCCAGATCCAACCTTTGATAGGCGTGAATGTACAGTATATCGACTGAGGACCCGTTGTCTATCATCATCCTTCTCATGTCCACTGGTCAGACTTGAGCTGTTATTACCAACGCCCCATCATGTGATTCTATGAGGTCTGTAGGATAGTCTTCGTCCGACAAAGATATGGATGTTCCCGGGTAGGCCCGATCCTTTTTGGCGAGGACCCCACGACTGATAATACGGCATCAAGGAGCCCACTTCTTTTCTTTCCTGTTACACGCCCTATAGAACCGCCTGAAATTACATCAATCACGCCTCGGGTAGGCTGGTTTTGTTTCGGTTGTGCATTCCGAGCCGGCCCTCTGGTTTCCTCCCTTGGAGTCTCAACATTCTCCCAACCCACTACATACTGGACTAGATGGTCGTTCTGAACATTTTTCTCTATCAAGTCCTTCAGATTGTTACATATCTCCGTTGTATTCCCGGGACTTTGATGGTATTCACAAAACTTATCCTGACCCCTCTTCCCGGGCTTCGGTTGTGTCGTGCACGGTTCATAAAATGATTTATTCCGCATCTCCTCCAATATCTTCGATCGATCTGTGTTGAGGGGGGCGGTGTAAACTTTATTGACGTTTCTACTTGGGAAGGGTGGTCGGCCACTTCCCGATCCTCCACCATTATAGTTTTTCTTACCAGAATTGTCTGACTTCCCCTAATTATTGTTTGAACATTGATAGCTCTATTTGTCCCAATCCTTAGACTTCTTGAAGGACTGGGAGTATGGTTTGAAGTTTCCCATGGCCTCTTCTATGGCAAAAAATCCTTCGCCTCGATGGAAGGCATCAGTCAGGTCGATAGGAGGGTAAATCACCACATCCTTCACCAATTTCTTCGATCTTCCAATGTCTAGACCCGAGGATAAAAATCCTGAGGGAAAAAATCCCAAGGATAAAAATCCCGAGGATAAAAATCCCACAGAGTCTTTTTGAATACTCTCTTATTTATAACTTATAAATAAGAGACTGGGGGACAATGTTGGAGTGTGATTATTTGGGTCTAGCCAAGGTGTAACCCAATTTATTTAATGGGCTAGATTTGGTGTTAACCCATAATATGTATTTATTGTAACAGTGGGAGAGTCCTTATTAAAGTAAGATTGTGTTTCCTTATTTGGTGGGATGAGGAGGTTTAATTTAGGAAGAAATCTATCATCCATTAATTGTTGTTATAAAGTGATTCTACAAAGGACTTCTACTCCTAATTGGATTCAGCAGTTATAAGGTGATTCTGAAAAGGACTTCTACTCCTATCTATAAATACAACAATAAGCAAGGGATTGTGAAGAGACAGAACACAAGAGATACAACACAAATACATAACTTGTACTCCCAATATTATTATAGTGGATTTCTCTCTCTCTCTCTCTCTCTCTCTCCGTGATTTTTTCCCAATTAGGTTTCCACGTAAATCTTGTGTTCATACTTTATAATCTTTATGCTTATGTGAGTGTATTTTGTGATTTTGATTTCAAATAATAAAATCAATCGTTAACACGATTTTGGCTTGCTGTTTTGGGTGATTTCGTCTGGCGTACAAAATTTGGCATTAACAATGACCATTAAAAGCTTAAAAGTTGAATCAAATAAGCAAAAATCTGATTCCATGTGTAAAAGAGGAAGAAATGACTTATGAAATAATTTTTGGACTGTTTTAGGTTCAATTATGGTTGTGTTGTTACGTTTAAAGATTTAGTTTGAAAGAATTATGTTGTAATCCTCTGAGATACGAAGATTTCCTAATTTGAACGAATGAAAATAGACTTAAATGAATCCATAGTGAAGATTTTAGTAAAACATATCAAGAACATGAAAAACAGAGTATGAGTCTTGAGTTTAGGCCAAGATTTTGGTGTGTTAATGTTCCTGGAAATTTTTGAACTTCTAGGATAATGTATTTATATGTCTTATGAATTTGTAGAATCAAAAACAAACTCATTTGGATGTGTATTGATCGAATTTATGAAGATTGAAAGAAGAAAGGGTCGAAAAATTCGGAAGAACATAAAATGCAGATTTTGGTTACGTGGTAGGTCAACTAAGATCTGGTCTCGGCGCCACAGCACCGAATAGCGCCAAACCTTGATCAGGCGCAGAGATGAATGCTTAATATAATGGCCAAAAGAAATGTTCATATTATTAATCCTAATTAACATTTTATCCTTAATAAAATATAATGAGAAACTTTAAATACTTAATTTAATGTTAAGTATCAATTGAAAGATGAATTTTAAAGAATGATATTAAGACTAATTTAATTAACCTAATAAACATCTAAAATTATGTAAATGCAAGCTATAAGAACTTAACCAAATGTTAAGTAACCATTAAAAGAGATAATTGGAAGCATGATAAGGAAGATTAAGTTAATCAATCCTAATAAATATTATTCACCTATTGTGATAATATGGGAAACTTAAAAGACTTAATTAAATATTAAGTGACTATTTAAATGAAGTATTTTGAAAGCATAAGATCAAAGTTATAAATTATTAACTTTAATGAATGTAATACATTTTAAAGAATGTAACATTAAACTTTGACGACTTAACCAAACGTTAAGTGTTGATTAAAAGAGAAGTATAAAGAAATATGAAACGAAAGTTAACTTAATTAATTTTTAAAAACATCATACATCTAATATGATGTAAAGACAAGGTTCAAGACTTAACTAACTATTAAATGTCAATCAAAGAGAGGTATAAAGGAACGTATGATAAAGGGTTACTTAATGAATCTTAATCAATGTTATTGAACATGAGACTCATAATATGGAAGCATGGCAAGCCTTAAACACTTAATTTAACATTAAGTGTCAATTAAAGTGGATCGTAGTGAGAAGAAAGTGATAGTGAAAAGAAAGTGATATTGAAGAAAGTGTCAATTTTCCCTGATAACTGACTCAACATGATTCAGATTAGCGACGGCGTCGGTCGCTGATGGCGGTCGCTGAGAACTAGGTCGCTTATAATGGTCACTGGTGTCCAACTAGCGACCAAATTATCTGCGACTCGTATCAGCGATCGGTTGCGGTCACTAATAATCATCTGCGACCTTATGCGGTTGCTGATATGCGGTCGCTGATAAGCCTTTTTGTTGTAGTGGAAAAAGGAAGCTTAACGTAAATAAATCAAATGGACAATGAGGAGCCCTAATAAAACTTAAACACATAATTGAACATTATGTATCAAAGCTAAAGAAGATGATCATAGATCGTAAAGTAGAGTTACTTAAATGATTACTAAGCATTGTTATATAGCTAAGAGTTGATATGCATAATTATATGTTGTGTAGGATACATGAAGTGAAGATAGCTATAAGCCGTTAATCTCTTCTTGTAATTTATAAACTAGGTAAGTCTTTCAATTCCTATTTGTTATATGAACTTGATAACTGATTGATTACATATTTGAGTTGCTATGATTATGATGAATTATATATGATGTGTATATGAGATGCGAAAGCCAATCTATTGAGATGGGGAATTTAGTTCCTATACTTGGTATGTGAGATGTAGCATGTATGATATATTTGAATGATTATAGTTGTATAAACTGAGCATGTTATTATGTGCTATGTGAAACATAAAAACTGTTTGATTTGCTGAGTTGTCGAGCTCAATCTTGCAAAAATAACCTTTTAGCAAGTTGAGTATTCAATGTGATATTATCTGTTGTATGGATGATAAGGATCAGAAGGCATGCGAGAAAATAAATTTCCTTTAGTTGGAAATATTGTTATGAATCGTACTAAAGATTTTCAGTATCTGTAATTGACCATTTATGATGTGTGCTGTAATATCAAGTTGTAAAGATTAAGTTATTCGATATATAAAGGATATTATAGTGAGACGTGTAAAATTATATAATAAGTCTGACAATGTGAATTATAAAATAAATGTTATTCTAAGATATGTAATCATAAATGTTGTGATTTAGGAAAAATAAGAAAGAAGACAGAAAAATTTTAATTATTCCGCATTTTATTAATAATAACATCGATTAATGATGTAAAGGTAGAATGTAAGTTTATTGCTAACGACCAACGTTGGGAATGGATTAGTCCATATTTTTTGGTCACTACATGATCATTTTCAACAAGTAAGGAATACGAATCATTACTATTAATGCTAGAATCAATAGTATCCAAAACCATAAAACCATTCATTATAAAACCATATCCAAAAACATTCGTCTCATATGAAATTATATAAAATTGTTCTCAAAATTAACAGAGTATCCTAAACGAAGTATTGATAGAACAAAAAATAAATTTTACCGGACATCCGACATATAAAGTACATCATATAAGATCAATACTGAGCATCCTTACATTTTTAGTTTGTTCCAATGCCTAGTACGTCCACATTAGAGTTGTTCCCCGTGTATACTTTTTTGCCATCCGGAATGCGACAGTATTCCACGAATCCACTCCGATCTCTAGCTATGTGTTTTGTTGCTCTGGAGTCTACCATCCATATATGAAGAAAATGAGCAATAAAAACAGTACCTGATACTAAGCACATAGATGGATTAGGACTAGGAATTACCTTCTTTGGCTCAATGCATTCATGAGCGAAGTGTACCGCCTTGCCACAGTTGTAGCATGTCATCTTGTTTTAGTCCTTTTTACCAAAACCTCGTTTTTCCCTCTTTCGCTTGACAACACCCCCACTCGCAACCTCTCTAGGCACAGTAGGATGAACATGTTTCTTCTCCTTATTGGGTTTGAACCCTCTACGAGATTTTGATTCAACTACATATGCCCTGGAGGTCTTGACAACCTCAAGGCGCTCAACCTCGAGCTCCAGGTGATGAAGAATATCATCAAAGTTTTTGATATTCTCATTATGGGTCATGTTAATCCACATATGTTCCCAACTATCGGGAAAAGAACGAATCACCGCTGAAATTTGTTGTTCGTCTGATAATTGACACTACAAGAAATCACAAATTTTATAACAAAATTTTTGCCACACACAAAATTTTGTCACAATTTGTTAATTAATAGTTATGAAATTCATAGTCACTAAAACTTTTGCTTTTGTGAGGACTTTTACTTTTGTTACTATTAATCATTTATATCGTCACTAATTTACACATTTGATGACGATTAACAAAATTTCGTCACAAGTTATTTTGGAGGTAGAATTTCTTACCAAAATTTTGGAGGGAAACCTTTTAGTGACATTTTGTAATAATTGATGACAATATTTATTGTCACAAAATATTTCTTTCGATGATAACATAATAGTTTGTCATTAATTATTTGTAAAATTTAGTGGCAATGTGCTTTCGTCACTAATGTTCACATTTAGTCACGCCAAATAAAAATTCGTCACAATTTTTTTTGGAGGCAAAATTTTGGAGGGAAATTTTTTAATGACGAAAAAATAATAATTTATGACAATTTGTATTGTCATAAATACCAATTTTATTTGACGAGATAATAGTGCGTCACTAATTAGATGCGTGGATAAGTGACAAAAATCGTTCGTCATAAATTCTTATATTTAGTGACAACGTACGTAATATCGTCACAATTTTATTTAGAAGCAAAATTTTTCTGAAAAAATTTGGAGGGAAATTTTTTAAAGACGAAAAAATATTAATTTATGACAATTTGTATTGTCATAAATAACAATTTTATACGACGAGATAATAGTGCGTCACTAATTCGATGCGTGGATAAGTGACAAAAATGGTTCGTCATAAATTCTTATATTTAGTGACAAAATACGTAATATCGTCACAATTTGATTTGGAAACAAAAAAATTTGGAGGCAAATTTTTTAAAGATAAAAAATTAATAAAATATGACACTTTTTATTGTCACAAATACTAATTTTATATGACGAGATAATAGTGCGTCACTAATTAGATGAGTGGATAGAATCATGTATAGACTAAATGTGATACACTAATGGTAGAGACATCTTTAGGTTACTAGGTTTTAGGTTCTAGGTTCTAAGTTTAAAAATAGTCAAAATAATTATAAAAGTTAAAATTTGTCAAATAAAATGCTACGTAGAGTGAATTAAAATAAAAAATCAGTTAAATTATTTACAAAGTTTAGTGATACATTTTATTCCTGATTTATCAATAAATTTGGTTTAATTTTATTGAATGACTTAATAATATACTATTATTATTTAAATGAACGAGATTTCTTAGTAAAAAAAATATGAATATACCACATTTAGTGAATAATAATAATAATAATAATAATAATAATAATAATAATAATAATAATAATAATATCTAAATATGGACTAAAATATTATTGTAATAGATTTTTTCCTATGAGTCTATGAAAACACTCCCCATATGAATATGATTTCTCATTGCCTCTCCCTTATAAATTACTCAAAATACAAACAAAACCCTCATTATCGCAATTCCCCAAATAACAGTTTCGGCGAAAAAATCTCTCATAGCGTTTAGAATCAATCCAGAAGAAAATTATCTTAAATTAGGGTTGTGGTTGATTGTAATAGCAAACAAGAATCAGAAATATGGTAGCAGAAGCTGATATTTTGTGTGGACAGAGCCTTTCTGTTCAGTACATCGCCGTCGCCATTTTGATTGGTCCAGGGTTCTTCGACGTCTCCACGCCGTTGACATCTAAGGGTTTTATTGATGCTCGCTTCTGAATCTGTGTCCATCAAAATCGCTCGTTCTGAATTGGTATGTTTTTAGTTTCTTATCCCTCTTTTATGTGATTATGAATTGGGTTTCGAGTATGATATCTATTATCTAGATTAATACAGGCAAGACTTAGGATATTAACTTGGATTTGGTGATTAATTTGATCAATTGATATGGATTAACATCTGGGTATTGGTTGGGGTGAAATTGATGTTGCTTTTGCAAATTTAGAGTTTATTGGCTTACCCTATTTTTTTTGGGATGGGTGTAGCTTGATTATCAAGAATCTACCTTTCTTTGTTGTATGTAAATTATTTTAACTGATTGTTTTACCTTTTACTGAAACATTTGATTTTAGGAACCTTGTTTTCCTATGTTCAAGAGTGTTAAATGACGCAGAAGGTGCAAGCTTCACTTAATATCATGCATTTGGATGAGTACAATCTTTGAGCAAGAACAAAGTAAATCAAGTAATGTGTTCGTTCACATGAATCTTAATTTGCACTTGGGCCCACATAATACAACGAATGTCAATTTTTCAAATATTTTGTTCTTCAAAATAAAACAATCTGAAAAAGCTTAATTAAAGGGAAAGATATCCTTAAACAAATTTGATAAGATTATGCCAATAGAGTACCACCCAAATCAGTTTGTTGATATATTCTGTTTCCATAATATCACATCCTTAATCCATGTCAAGTTTTAATAAGACAGATTTCCAGCAATTTAATAGTGTCTTTAATTAAAACTTTGGACTAAAAAAACTTACATAATTCCCTAAGTGATTTCTTAAGGATATAGGATCTAGTAGGCAAATCTACGAAGCTTTATATTCATGTTGGGCCTTCACGAATTCAGTGTATATAACTCCACTTTCAGCAACACCGTATATAATCAAATCCGTCCATAACCTGAAAATCACAAAATATTTTCATACAAAATATATGTTATCATCATTACAACAAAATATATAAACAAACATTTTCTCCCTCTTTGTCACCCTTTTTGATGATGGTAATAATAACTCTACATAACAACTGGTGATCGAAAAACCACTGGTGGATTGTTGCTGCTGCTCATAAATGACGTAGCGGAAGTAAACATAAATCGTTACCAAATGTTGAACCGCGCACGATTGCCAACGATAACCTTCTACAACCTGTTGATTCTACGAATTCCAAGAAATAGGCAACAAAATTCTAATTCAGGGAATTTTGAAAAATAAGAGAAATCTATTATTCATCAAAAACTTCTTCTTCCCATCGTAACAAACGTTTAAATAACAAAACCCTAAAAGCGGAATCCAAAACCGAAAAGGAAAACTAATAAGAAAAATTACAAAAATAACTCAAAAACAATAAAATGTAATTTTGGAGGCCTAAACGATGGAATTTGACCAAAAAATCCTGCAATTCACATGCAAAGTGCTAGTAATTTTTTATCATTGACCCGTTTTCAATGAAATTAGGCTCCGAAAATACCAAAATCCGACACTCCAAACTTGACAGAAATTACCAAATTATCACTGGATCAAATCTTTCCATAATCTATTAAATCTTTTCATAAACTGGATCAAATCTATCAAATCTTTCCATATACTGACACGCTTGCTCTTCAACCGCATCAATGAACTAGAGGAAGATTTATCAAAATGGGCATGCACATTATTTAAACCCATTTACGTTGATCTTGATGCTAAAACTGTTCGATTTTTGCACATGCAGCTCGGACACTATGCATGCTTGTTGAATCATAGTACACCCTTTGGTGACTGCTTATTTGGAGGAGCAATTGATCCCGATGATATTTTGTGTGATTTTGTAACAATAATTGATTAGGAATCACGAGCGGCAACTCGATCGCTAGTAATGCAACCTTACCATAGTAATGCAAGTCTCGATCTGTCTTCATTGCATAAGTCTATCACATCAATGCAACTCTTTTTTATAGAGACTGCTCATTTGTATTGTCATGGAATCAGGATCGATTGCATAGAAAGAATATGGTGCAATGGACGGCAATAAGGCAACCTTAATTACCATAGTAATGTAATCTCCAAGTTCAACATTGTAAGAATAAACAAGTTATTTTTTGTTTTTGTTTTTTTTGTTTTTTTTTAATGTTTGAAAGTTTTTTATGCTTTGTGAATGATGTCTATGTTGACGATCTTCTAAAACCTTCAAAATAAGAAAAATGTTTTCTAAATAGTAGTTGATTAGTAATATGTATTCGAAAAACTATTTATCTGTTGTAATGCATTGATTCCCTCCTCAAGAGAGAACCCGTGAACTCTTGCTTCCTTCTGCTTCCTTCTGCTTCTCTTCTCCCGTGAAGGGTTCCCCTCCCCCGTGACTCCTTTTCCTTCCCTATATAAAGGAATGAATCAGAAGGAAAGAATATGAATGTCTCTGAATGGTTTCTCTCTCTTTTTCTCTTACTTATTCTCTCTAAATTTATGCAATTATATAAGAGTATATTTCTATACTTTGCTAAAGTTTTATAACACGTTATCAGCACGAAGCTCTAACCAACTGAGACGGTAAAATTAAATTCTTACAATTTATTATTATATTACCGGTTTGGCTATGCCACCAATAATATAATTTTATTCTTATAATTGCCTTTAAATTCTTGCAATTTATTATTATACTACTGGTTTGGCTATGCCGCCAATAGTATAATGTTATTCTTACAATTGGCCTGGCTTTGCCGCTTATTATATTCTTTAACTGTCAAGTTATATTTATGTTTTATTGTCAATTTTTAAATTCTGTTATTTACAGTGGTACCATCTATCCTTGTTTATCTTACAAGACTTGGTGAGAACCTTTTTACCGCTTATTAAATTGTGGGAATAACTTGTATATGCGGAATACCGCATACCTGGTGAATAATCCTTTGTATTAATTTCTTATTAAATTGTGGGAATAACCTGTCTACGCGGACTACCGCATGCATGGTGAAATTCTTCTATAATTCAATTCTTTATTATTCTGTTGGAATAATCTGTCTACGTGGACTACCGCATGCATGGTAAAATTCTTCTGTTATTCCGTTCTTTATTATTCTGTTGGAATAATCTGTCTATGTGAACTACCGCATGCCGGGTGAAGATCCATTTGCATTATGCTAATAACATAAATATAAGAATATTTATATTTACATTTTATCACCACTTGAGGTTGTGACATAGTTCATTTTTTCTATATCATACATGCAATTATTTATTGTTTTAATAAATAATAAAATTATGTTTTAACCCATAATAGAAGGCAAACTTGGCAAAAATAGACTTTTCTATTTTGAAAATCTCTGGAGACAACTATTTGGCTTGGGCACTTGATGCAGAATTGCACCTAGTAGTGAATTTCCTTGTGCTGAATGTTCTCGAGGAAAATTATTTGTTCGACCATCACCAATAAAATTTTATAAAGAAGCCCCAAAATTCCTAGAGAGAATTCAAGGAAAAAATTGTGGATCTATTCACCCATTGTCTGGCCCATTTCGATATTTCATGGTTTTAATAGATGCTTCAACTAGATGGTCTCATGTTTGTCTTCTCTCTTCTCGAAATTTTGCCTTCTCAAAACTTCTTGCTCAAATAATCAAGTTACGGACTTAGTTCTCGGATCATCCAATCAATTCAATTAGACTTGATAACGTAGCTGAATTTTCATCAATGACTTTTAAATCATTTTTGTATGACTATTGGAATCTCCATTGAGATTTTAACTGGAGATGTTTTTACTACATGTTATGTAGATTGTCATTTTGATGAATTTGTATTTCCACCATTAGAAGGAGAGAAAGTTTTAAATAAAAAACCCTCTGACATATTATGTAATGCATCAGAATTAAATTCACTTGATCCTCGTACAGGACAATGTGAAATTTAAGTTCAAAGAATTATTTATTTATAAAATATTGTAAATCAAATGCCAGATGCATTTAATGATGCTAGAGTCACATACACCTGTAGTGAATACTCCAGCAAGGATAGAAATACCTATTAAAAAATCAATTCCTAGAGAATTGACGAATAAGGTAATAGAAGAATCTAAACCACGCCAAAAGCGTGGAAGACCGGTTGGTGCAAAAGACACTGTACCACGAAAATCAAAAGCAAATAAAGGAATTCCAGAAGGAATACCTGCTCCAGAAGTAGCACATATTCCAAGAGTGGGAATAGCCCCAGATGAGGTTCAAAATCTTAGTGAAGGGATAAGAGATGAACACCAAGAGATCTCGATAAATTATGTACATGATGAGAAAATATGGGATCGAAGCAAAGTTATGATTGATGATATATTTGCTTTCTCTATAGCATCAGATATTACTTTGATTCCTGACACGGATCCTGAACCACAAAACGTGGAAGAATGTCGAAAAAGAAAAGATTGGCCAAAATGAAAAGATCCTATTCAAATTGAGCTACAATCTCTATTGAAAAGAGAAGTATTTGGACCAGTAGTTCAAAAACCGGTGGGTGTAATCCCGGGTGGAAATAAAATCTCTATTGACAAGAGAAGTATTTGGACCAGTAATCCAAACACCGCTGGGTGTAATCCCGGTTGGAAACAAATGGGTATTTATACGAAAGCGAAATGAGAAAAATGAAATTGTGAGATATAAAGCCCGACTTGTAGCTCAAGGGTTTTCACAAAAACCTGGTATTGATTATCAGGATACAGACTCTCCAGTACGTAATGGATGGAGTCACTTTACGCTTTTTGATAGGTATGGCAACCATGGAAGGTTTGGAAACACGTCTAATGGATGTGGTAACATCATACCTATATGGCTCACTTGACAGTGAGATTTACATGATAATCCCTAAAGGATTAAAAATAGCTGAATCACAAAAGCCCCGTCACATATATTCAATCAAGTTACAACGCTCGTTGTATGGGTTGAAACAGTCTGGTCGTATGTGGTATAATCGACTTAGTGATTATTTAATAAAAGATGGATATATAAATGATCATGTATGTTCATGTGTTTTTATTAAGAAATCACAAAGTGGATTTTCCATCATTGCTATATATGTGGATGATTTGAATTTGTAGGTACTCCTGAAACTCACAAGAACTGCTACTTATTTAAAAGATGAATTTGAAACGAAAGATCTTGGAAAGATAAAATTCTGTTTGGGAATACAAGTGGAGCATTTAGCATCTGGAACTTTTGTTCATCAATTCATATAAGCTGAAAAGATTCTCAGTCATTTTTATACGGATAAAGCTCATCCTTTGACTACCCCGATGGTTATTCGATCTTTAGAAGTTGATAAAGATTCATTTCGGCCTCTAGAAAGTGCAATAGAAGTTCCATACCTAAGTACAATGGAAGAAGTTCTTGGACCTGAAGTTCCATACCTAAGTGCAATAGGTGCTCTTATGTATCTTGCAAACTGTACACTACCTGATATTACTTTTGCTGTCAACTTGTTAGAAAGATACAGTTCTTCTCCGGCTAAGAGACATTGGGATGGGATCATACACATTTTGAGATACCTCCGTGGAAGTATAGATCTTGGTTTATTTTATCCAAGAGATTCAACGTCGCGATTGGTTGGATATGCCGATGCAGGATATTTATCAGATCCACACAATGGAATATCACAAACAGGTTATGTATTTACATATTGTGACATAGCTATATCCTGGAAATCCACAAAGCAAACCATGACAGCTACATCTTCAAATCACTCATAGATTCTCCCTATACATGAAGCAAGCAGAGAGTGCATTTGGTTGAGATCAATTATCCAGCATATTCAAAAATCATGTGGATTACCATCAATCAAAGACATTCCTACAATTCTGTATGATGATAACGTTGCATGCATTGCTCAACTTAGAAGAGGGTACATCAAGGGAGATAGAACAAATCACATTTCACCTAAATTCTTCTTCACACATGAGCTACAACAAAAGGGTGATATAGATGTGCATCAAATTCGATCATGTGATAATCTAGCAGACTTATTCACAAAGTCGCTACCAAATGCAACGTTTGCAAAACTTCGGAAAAAGATCAGAATGTGTCGACTAAAAGACTTATGACAACATTTCATCAAGGAGTAATGAATTCCTTTTGAGCGGAAGACTGTACTCTTTTTCCTTAGTCACGGTTTTTATCCCAATGGGTTTTTCCTGACAAGGTTTTAATGAGGCAGTCAATTAAAAGATATTTATGTAAAAGATATGTACTCTTTTTCCCTTCGTTAAGTTTTTCCCATTGAGTTTTCTTAACAAGGTTTTTAATGAAACATAATCTTTTATCGTAGGGAATCAGGGGAAGTGTTGTAATGCATTGATTCCCTCCTCAAGAGGGAACCCGTGAACTCTTGCTTCCTTCTGCTTCCTTCTTATTCTCTTCTCTCGTGAAGGTTTCCCCTCCCCCGTGACTCCTTTTCCTTCCCTATATAAAGGAATGAATTAGAAGGAAAGAATATGAATTTCTCTGAACGGTTTCTCTCTCTTTTTCTCTTATTTATTCTCTCTAAATTTATGCAATTATATAAGAGTATATTTCTATACTTTGCTAAAGTTTTATAACATTATCAAAGTAAATAATAGAGTTATTAAGGTTTAATTACATACCGTTCATTGATAGTTGTCAACCCAAATATAGCCAACTGACTAATATACCCTTCGTAAATGGGAAATCAATTCACATATTAATCATTTGTCTAATATGCCCTTAATTTAATGTTTTTATTCAGATCAAGCCTAATACGATCATGACACAGTTTATTGTACCAATAAACAAATTGTAGATATAATTATGAGTAAAAGTATTGGTCATTGGGATATTTTACATGAATCTCATATCGGATAAATTCAAGAGTGTAAGTAAGGAGGTGATCTAATATGCTTGTTGAACATATCTATATAGGTGTGCGCTACATTGGAGATAAATTGATGTGGGATGGATCATTCAATTTTGCTATAAGTGGTATCAGAGTCCATGGTTTAATCGGCCCAAGTATTAGGTTGGTACTCCAGGGTGGAGCACATTCGCAGGCCGTGTGTTACTATGTTCACGCGGTGAAACAAATAGAGTTGAATCAGGTGGAGCAAAATGGATTACTCACGCGTTTATCACCACGCAATGAAGTATAATTTGAGTTGAATCAAGCGGACTCATGATGACTCTGGAAAAGTTACTCTCATGCTTGGCACTCGACGTGGTAGAGTAGTATTAGAGTTGAGCAGGACTCTTGAAAGACTCGAAGAAGGTGTGCTCATGGTGACTTCTTTAGTATGATACTCGTGATGTGTATTCAAGTGAAAGGTGAATATTGTTGAATATTTCACATGAATAACACGTTGGATAAATTCAAGAGTGTAGATGAGTTAATAAGTATAGTAGAGTCTCAACCTAATAAGTTGATTTTTTTGATAAGGAGTTGATCTAACATGTTTGTTGGGCCAATCTACATAAGTGTGTATTACATTGTAGATGAATTGATGTGGGACCAATCATTCAAATCCGCTGCAAAAAGAAGTAAAAAAAAAACACAGCTTGGAAATTCAATTGATATTTGCAATCACTCAGGGGCGGATCTAATTTTGGAATGAAGGTAGTATTAAATTCTTCAAAGTTCATATGTTATACTACCTTGGTCACTATAATACTCTGTCTCTCTGTTTCTCGGCTAGCGGCTTGGCCTAATTTTTCTCACTAGTTCGACTCTAGAGAAGATTCGACATGTTGTATTTTTTATTTATAATTTCACAAATTTAACAATTTGTTTTAATATTTTTTTTGTAATTTCTTGTGGATTTTTGTAACTAATAAAAATGAGACTATCATACAACAAATTTAAGTAATGAAGTCTCAAAAAATGTTACTAAAAATAATATTTGGGTATAATTTTGTTTTGTAATTTATTTTACTATATTTTTAATTTTTTTTTTTGCAGAAATTTGTTTATTTTAAATTTGACCCCACTAACCTAAGTGGCTGGATCTGCCCTTGTAAACAATCAATCACCTGTAAGATAAAAATTACAGGTGAAATATATTCCATAAAAAATATTGAGATGAAGATTTGTACCTAATCTGATGTTGCATTTTTACTTGACAAATGACTACCAATACTTAACACTAATATATATATGTTCAAATGTTGAACATATGCTATGGAAATAGTTTGTTTGGCATTAGGGTGCATCATATTGTGTACAATGCTATTTTTTCATGTTCAGATATATGTACTTGGTTTTTTCCCATTTCCTTTTCGTAATTGTCGTTAGTCAAATCTGAAAGTCAGAAAAATATATTCATTTATATGCGACACAAATTTATGTCATATATAAGTAGAGTTAAATCAATTTTTAGTGCATGTACTAAGTCACGAATTACATATTAATTTGTTATGTTTTGGAACTTTTTTAAGAGAACCAATGAGAAAAGTGAAAAGTGAGTAATGAGCAAGTGGATATCTCTAGTAGGCATCTGAGAAAAAGAAGTAAGTCAGTTAGTAGCTCGACGTGGCACCTCAGAAGAAAAAAGGAGAATTAAATTGAAACTCCAGCCTTGGTGTATTTTACACATACGCATTAAACGGTTTGGTCTGTTTTTTTGTTTGTCGGAGACAATAAGGACTGCAGCGCAGCGACGACAGGATGACCAGGAGGAGCAGGGAGTGGTTAGTAATTTTACTATTTTGTATTATTAGTTTGTTTAAAGTTGTTATTATTTAGTATTGATCAATATGCTATTTTGTTTTGTTATTTCAGGAAAACTTAAACGATGATGCATGATCGACAATGATTCTAGTTTGGATTGATTGTACAAATTGTATACTGGGTTTAGATTTTGTTTCGACATGCGTATTGTTAGATGTTTATGGACTACCAATGGAAAACTCCGTCTCAAATACAGCAGAATCCGTCTCAAAATGGCTTTTGAGACCCATTTTGTCCGTTGCTAAGACGTCCATCTCAAAATCCGTCTCAAATAAAAATTTTAGATACAGAAAAGTCCGTCTTAAATCCGTCTCCAAATATTAGATACGGAATATATCCGTCTCAAATCCGACCCATGGGAATTGACGTTTGAAACTGATTTTGCCGGTTTCAAAATTGACGGGCTAAATTGGAGCCCATTTTTTGTGCACGTAATTTGAGACAGAAAAAACCGTCTCAAACCCGTATCAAAATTGACAACAACTGTCTAATCTCACATAATTTGAGACAGATACCATCCATTTCAATTGTGTTTTAACTTTGGTGCCAATATATTTTTAGCGCGCATGTTTTGACAAGCAACAACCGCCAAAATCCGTGTCAACTTTGGCGCCAATATTTCACATACTTTTGAGACGGAAAGAAGTCATCTCAATTCTGTCTCAATATGTTTATTAACAACAAATTACAAATATTTTCATAATTTAATTTTGAAATCTAAAACTAAATATGTTCAATGTAATAATGATAATTATGTTATAAAATTATAACATATATATTTATGGATGTCTAGATTTATATTTAATTGTAATGCTCTTTGGTATTTTAGAACTCCCAAGTTCATTAAGTAACTCCCATGTTCATTAAGTTTTAAACTCATGACTTTTGAGTTTTGAAACTTCCAAGTCCATGTATCTATAAATAAGAGCATGAAGCATTGTAATAGATTATGATGGATATATGAAAATATTATGAGACATGCCTCTTTCTCTAATCATTTTGTTCTTAATTTTAGTAATCTTTTATAACACGTTATCAAATTTAATTGCTTCTCACATTCATCTTGAAGATAATCATATTTGATTTGAAGGAGAAGGTATGTTTATCAATTATATATATATGGATACACAAATTTTTTTAGTATAACATACTGCATGTTATTCCATTCATAATCTATTATTAGAGTTTGTTGTTCTTGATTCTAGCATGCTAATGGTATCATACTCATATGTAAGTCATCATCATCACACCACCCTCAAGTTGTCTTGTTATTAAGCGGTGAAATATCTAACCTCAATTATTTATGCGGTGTTTATTTTTATAAAAGTGTATTGTAATTTTGCATTTCTTCCAATCTAAATAAATCAAAAGGGATTCGATAAAATACATGATGTTTTAGTTCTTTTTAGTTCATGTACTAAAACAATCTTTTGATATATTTCTAATGATTTTTGATATATTTCCTTTTGGCATGCATGATAGCATATTTGATATATTTCTAATAACCTTTTGATAGCATATTTGTATGAAGTTACAATGACAAATATGCTTAGTAATATTGGTTTGTTATTTTTAGTGGACAAATTTAGTTTCGTGTTTTACTGCATTTCTATAAATTGTTTCATTACAATTAAATCTGAACATATATAATTATTTAATTTGATGGGAAATATGTTTAGTTATTTAATATTTAAATATTATAAATTTGAATTTGTTGCTCTTGATTTATATCGAGCAAGAATTATTATCATGTACTCTTAATGATGAGATTCATATAAAGGCAAAGAACCTTGGAGATACAATTGTAGTTGACAATCATGCATCACTGCATGATCATGCAAAATTAATGATTTTTATTCGCTATCATCTCCATGAAAAATTAAAAGTTGAGTACATTAGAGTAAAAGACTTACTTGTCTTATGAAATTATTTAAAGGAAAGATTTTAAAAGCTCATTATAATTAGTTGCACCTGAAGTTGCAAGATTTTAAAAGTGTTGAGTGAAAAACACTGATGAAGACATGTTAGAGAAAATATTTATTATATTTCATGCCTCAAATATGCTCCTGTAGTAGCAATATTGAGAGAGTAAGTTTTCAAAATATTTTCTGAAGCGATAAAGGAAACTATGTTCCCAGAAGTGATATTATGTCTTCTAATGGTTGTACAAAATAATGAGTTTTCATTTGAAAAAAACCAACAATCTAGCTCGACCGATTTTATTACATTCCACAAGTGAATTGAACCTCATTTGATAATCATAGAGGAAATTATGGTTGTAGTTGTGGTAGTGGACTTGAAAAGAACAATCAATATATAAAAGGGAATGTACGTCGTACTCTAAACATTTGGTAGATTTGTACCAAGACTCCATAAAAGAAAAAGAAATGGAATGATCCTCGAAGATCCCATGAATTATTTTGACTTTTCAAATGGAGTGGATATAACTAATTTTGATATCTATGGTTTCCTTGATGATATGTTGATAGAAATGTTCATACCAATTAATTATTTTTATTTCATTATATTATGACATTATAATAAGTATTTTTATTATATGTTTTATTTATGTTTCAAGTAATAAAGTTAAATTTATGTTTTGCATATACTGAAGTTGTATGGGCGTAAGCTCATCAAACTTAATTAAAGGCTCTAGAAAGCGATTATTCATCAAACATAATTAAAAGCTCTAGAAGAGTGATTATTCATCAAACTTAATTAAAGTCTACGGAAGAGCGATTATAATGTTGTCAAAAGGGCACAAAACTTTGTATTGATGATTCTTTATATTCTTACGAGGAAAGCGAAATTTGCTCGCTTTTAAGGATATTGTTATAATGGTTATCATATTGAAACCAACATTGAAGATAGTAAAGTAATTTCTTTATATTACTTCAATACTATCGGCCGGAAGCTCGTATTAGAAAAAGCGTATATTTTCTCTTACGGGATATATTATACTAAAATGAGAATAGTTGAAACAAATGTTGTAATACACCGGAAGTGTATAATACACGAAGTGTTCGTATCCAAAAGGTTTTATGATTTGACATTCCGGGATCAATAATGTTGCGTTTAATTATTGAAAACTCCCATGAACATCCCGTAAGGAACCAGAAGATTCATTTACTTGTTGATTATATCAAAGTAAGTTAATTACCAATACATGCATGGGGTCATCTTATTCATAACCTCAATAAGTGATATTTTTAAGGTATAATTTGAGGATTGTTATTTTAATGAAACAGTCTTCCCACCATTAGGGGAGAAAAGTCGTCGTTACAAGCGGGACATTAGATCATTGCTCGAAGCACGACGAGAAATTAATTGGAATGTTTTGTTGCCTAAAAACGACGACGTGAGATCGTTGTTTCAAGCCACGACGGAGATTAATTGGAATGTTTTAAATTGGAATGTTTCAACGTTATTTAATCCTCGATTCTCATACAAATCAATATGAACTAGAAGTTCAAAGGATTATTCATTTGCAATGAATTGCAAATCAATTACCGTAATTATTCACCGATAATAAGAAAATTATGATATCTTACATTTTAGCCGCTAATACTCTAGAAGAGATTGAAGTCCTCAGAGGACAATCATTAATACAAAGAACAAATTGAATCAAAATCACACTTGAAACATGGAAGAATGATCGGTGTTAAAGATAAAATTTTCCGGAAGAAGAAAGTACAAGAAAACAAGTCATAAACTTTATAAAGAGGCTATACCCATGAAACAAAGCTACAAAAGTTATTGATCTATCCAAAACTTATGAACAAAAATCTCTTGTAAATAAAACTCTTGAAGAGTTATCTCCTAAAGAGGATGAGTTATCCTCGAAGAGGATCGGTGCACGAAAATAACGAGATCTCGATACATTATGTATATCTGAGAGGCGAATATATTGGATAGAAATAAAATTGTTATTAAACAACATATTTTTGTATAAAGTTGTTCTTGATATTACCAAAAGTAATGATCATGAATATGAACCACAAATTGTTGATGAATGTAGAAATATTTGGCCAATGTGAAAAAAGGCGATTCAAATAGAACTAAATTCACAAAGTAAACGTGAAATTTTGGACTGTAGGATAGAACACCGAAGGTGTAATACTTGTTAGATACAAATGGGTATTTGTACGAAATAAGAAAAATGAAATTATATGGTACAAAGCGCGACTTGTAGCACAAGGTTTCTCGCAGAGACCTAGTATTAATTATGGAGAAACATATGTTCTGTAATGGATGTAATTATATTCAAATTTTTAATTAGCTTGGTAGCAAAAGAAAATTTGGATATGCGATTAATGAATGTTGTTACAACATATCTGTATGAATCATTAGATAATGATCATATATACATGAAAATCCCTGAAGGATATAAAATGCCTGAAGCATATAATTCTAAATCTCGAAGTATGTATTCTATTAAGTTACAAAGATCTTTATATAAGTTAAAGCAATCCAGATGCATATTGTGGAATAATCGCCTAAATAGATATCTTTTGAAAGAAGGATTTGAGAATAATCCAATTTGTGCATGCATTTTTATCAAAAGATCATAATATGGATTTGCTATTATTACTGTATTTATTGATGAAAGATCTTGCTCCAGAAGAGTTGACAAAAAATAACAAATTTGAGATGAAAGACATTGGTAAGACAAATTTTGTCTTTCGCCTACAAATCGAAAGCTATGGAATTCTTGTTCATCAATCAACATACAGAAAAAGTCCACAAGTAACTTTACATGGATAATGTTAATCCTTTAAGTACTTCAATGATAGATTGGTTACTTGATATCAAGAAAGATCCGTTTTGATCACAAGAAAATAATGAAGAAACTCTTGGTCACGAAGTACCATATCTTTGTACAATTGGTGCTTTGATATATATTGTAAAATTTCTCATGAATTCGATATAGCATTTGCGGTTAAATTATAATTATGGATCAAAACCACGGTTAGTTGGATCTGGCGATGCGTAGATTATCACAATTTATGAAGTAAGTTGTGAATGTATTTAGTTGAGATCGATAATTCAACATATTTGTGTGAACTCATGGATGATCATCAATCATAAATAGTCCAACGATATTATATGAAGATAATGTTGCTTGTATCACTCAAATTAGAGGATGTTATATCATGGGTGATAGAACCAAGCATATTGCACCAAAATTATTTTGAGCCCCAGAAGAATGGCGATATTGATATCAAGCATATATGATCATGTGATAATTTGGTTGATAGATTCATTAAGTCATTACCAACTATGATTTTGAAGAAGATTGTGCACAATATTGGCATATTTTGACTTAATGATATTTTTACCATGAATAATGGAAATTCTATGTACTTATGAAGAGGAGTAAAAAGGATATGTGCTGATTGTACTCTTTTTCCTTCGCTAAGGTTTTTTTTTCCCACTGGGTTTTCCTTTGCAAGGTTTTAATGAGGCAATCTCAAGGCACTAGAAGTTATACAAGAATATTGTACTCTTTTCCTTAGCAAATTTTTTTTTTTTTCCACTGGGTTTTTATTTGGTAAGGTTTTTAACGAGGCATATTCTTAGAAAATTACTATAAAAGGACTCCATCCATTCTGTATGAAGACAATGCTGCATGTATAGCTCAATTAAAGGGATGATACATCAAAGGAGATAGAAGAAAACATATCTCACCAAAATTCTTTTTTCGTGACCTTGATAAGTATGGTGACATTGAACAATCTAGCAGATTTGTTCGAGAAGGCATTATCAACTACAATGTTTGAAGGATTGCGTCGCAATATTGGAATGCAAAAGTGGAGGACTTAATGATACATTCATGCGGGGGGGAGCTTACGCGACCGCACTCTTTTTCCCTTAACCAATGATTTTTTTTTTCCCATTGGGTTTTTTCTTGGTAAGGTTTTTAATGAGGCGATTTTTATGCCGTATGGTTATCTGATAGACATCCAAGGGGAGTGTTATAAAATTATAACATATATATTTATGGATGTCTAGATTTATATTTAATTGTAATGCTCTTTGGTATTTTAGAACTCCCAAGTTCATTAAGTAACTCCCATGTTCATTAAGTTTTAAACTCATGACTTTTGAGTTTTGAAACTTCCAAGTCCATGTATCTATAAATAAGAGCATGAGCATTGTAATAGATTATGATGGATATATGAAAATATTATGAGACATGCCTCTTTTCTCTAATCATTTTGTTCTTAATTTTTAGTAATCTTTTATAACAAATTATTAAATTTTTATTTATAGACAATATTAGATAAGACATACGTCGATGAGTACTATTACAAATATCCTATAATAGATAACGTATTACAAGTCTCACAAAATACAACAAAAGTAAATTCTAAAAACTATTATTTTAAGGCTCAGAAATGTAAGATCCTAACTTTTATGAATAAAGATGAATTTTTCTATAAATATCATATTTGAATATTAAGGTTTGAATTTATTATAATGTTATAGTTGTGGGTAATATTTATAAATTTTGTAAAGTAAGCAAGTTGTTATATAATATTCGATTGGTCGAGGAATATTCGTTTTAATAGGAAATATTCGTACGACGGCACAATCATTGGTGGACCCCATAACGTAATTACTGTCGGAATGAGAACACAACATAAATATCTTTTTATAAAAATAACGGCGAAAGTTTTACCGTTAAACTGTTGAAATACCTGGTGGTAAAAATACAGTAATACACGTGGTTGCATAGTAGCACACGGTATTGATTATTGATGCTTGCGTGAGAAGTCACTCAGTTATACTCAATTATTGCTACAGTAATTGATGCATCATATCTCTTATATTATTGATTCAATTATTGTCACAGTATCATGTGCATAATATTTTATATTATTAAATCAATAATTGAGACGACAAAGTTATTCATATTATTATTTGCAATATTGACAATGTCTAAAAGTTCTGTCAAGGAGAGGTTAGGTCATCTAATTGCGCGTCAATAGGGAGAAAGAAATTTTTATTGGAAAGACCCCTTTTTCCTGGGAACGACCTGGTTGTTAATATTGCGAGTTATAATAATATGAATAAAGGTTGTTAAAAATATTGAGGGAATTTTTATGAGGTATTTGTTGTAATATTATGAGGTATTTTGATTATTATTTGTCACATGTGGGAAATTAAGTGGAAACAATGTCTTGGGTGGATGTTGATTTTGGTGTATGTGGGTGGAAAAATATCGTGTAAGGCATGTGATGAATAATATATATATATATATATATATATATATATATATATATAGGAATATGATCCATAGCAAATACTTGCTATGAAGCAAATTTGGGCAAATAGCATCATATCCGTCCATTCTATAAATCAAGGGCTCAGATTAAAAAATAAAAATGCCCTTACGCTAGACGATATAGCGTATACTGAAGCTTTTAATATACCATACGCTACATCAACTAGCGTACCACAGCTTTAGATTAAAACTTAGCAATTAAAAAGGATTAGCATGAGCTGGGAAGTGTAATTGAAGGCATAACCTTCAAGTGGTATTAACAGGAGCTGGCATGAATGTGTTAGGATAGCTTTGCAAACTCAGCATGCCTATTAATGGGAGAGCAGGTACAATTCGTGAGGAGTAAGGATTGAGTTTATATAAGGCAAGGTTACTCTTCTTATCTCCCTGTTCACCCGTCAAACTCTCTCATACAAAAATCCTGATTTCCTCACTTCGCTAGAGCCTGGATAAATGAAGTTCATTATTGTGCCGGGGCAAACGCTTGAGTAAATTAAAGGAGAACACAATTATAGCAGAGGACATTGGAGATTAAGGACTAAAGAAGGAAATCAAAACAAAAGATATTCTTACTAGCTAACTAATGTTCTAAGCAACTGTGCTATGTTTGAAGTCTATGTTCCTGCTTAAAAAAATTTCTTGTCCTCTACCCAATTACTACTATTTGACTTCAATAATAGAGTACAAACAGACCATACCCTATTGGATCCATTTCTTCAATTTCCTGCTTAAGAAAAATAAAAAAACAGACCCTACATCCTTTCCTCCCCATACCAGCATACCTACCTACACAGATATCCAACAGAATTGCAGGAGAGAGAGAGAAAAAAAGATAGAAATGGAAGGAATAGAGCACAAGATAATCAATGTCAACGGGCTAAACATTCACGTAGCAGAAAAAGGTGAAGGACCATTAGTCTTATTCCTCCACGGCTTCCCCCAGCTCTGGTACTCATGGCGCCACCAGATCACCTTCATGGCTTCCCACGGCAACCGTGCGATCTCCGCGGCTACAGCAACACCACCGGCGCACCCATCGACGACGCCACCAAGTTCTCCGTCCTCAATTTCCTGCTTAAGAAAAATAAAAAAACAGACCCTACATCCTTTCCTCCCCATACCAGCATACCTACCTACACAGATATCCAACAGAATTGCAGGAGAGAGAGAAAAAAAAAGATAGAAATGGAAGGAATAGAGCACAAGATAATCAATGTCAACGGGCTAAACATTCACGTAGCAGAAAAAGGTGAAGGCCCATTAGTCTTATTCCTCCACGGCTTCCCCCAGCTCTGGTACTCATGGCGCCACCAGATCACCTTCATGGCTTCCCACGGCAACCGTGCGATCTCCGCGGCTACAGCAACACCACCGGCGCACCCATCGACGACGCCACCAAGTTCTCCGTCCTCCACTTCGTCGGTGACATGGTGGCGCTGCTGGATGCAATCACACCGGAGCAGGAGGATAAGAAGGTGTTTGTAGTGGGGCATGATTGGGGTGCACATATTGGGTGGCACCTGTGTTTGTTCAGGCCAGATAAAGTCAAAGCTGTGGTTAACTTGAGCGTTCAGTATCTCCCCAGGAATCCTTTGGGAAAGGTGGTTGAATATTTTCATGCTGCGTATGGTGAGGACCACTACATCATCAGATTTCAGGTTCATCACCATCATCTGTCTGTCCCTAAAATCTAAATGAGTGTGACGTTTGTTTTTTGATTTTATTTCCTTCATTTTGTTACAAGTTACCAATCTATCCGATCTGCAATTAGAAATATATATTTCTAATTTTATAAGTTTTTAATATGATCTCATACATATTAAAAAATAATTTTATTATTTTTGGATGGATGGATTGATTTAGTGAAGTGTTTGTTGGTGCAGGAACCGGGAGACATGGAAGCTGAAAATGCATCAATGGGTACTAAAACATTTCTAAAGAAATTCATGTCGTTCCGCAAGCAGACTCCATTCTACTTCCCAAAAGGTAAAGGGTTTGGAGACGACTATGCTCCGGTTATCTTGCCATCTAGATATTTATACGGTGCGATCTCTTGGGGGGCAGTTTGGGTTAGAATTTTTTTTTTAGTGTACGCTACTTCAACTAGCGTACGGGATGTAGGAATTTTCAGCGTACGCTAGACGAACTAGCGTAAGGGTATTTTTATTTTTTAATCTAAGCGCTTGATTTATGGAATGGACGAATATGATGGTATTTGCCCAATTTATATCCATAGCAAATACTTGCTATGGATCATATCTCTATATATATATATATATATATATATATATATATATATATATTTTTTTTAGTTTTGTTTTACTTGAGGAATTAGTCAATATCCCAAAATAGGTATACATCACTTTTTTCGAGTCGCCAAATACATGTATACCATTAAAAAACAAATACAATAGAAAACAACTACAACTTTTACATACAATTCGTGTAAAAATACAACAACACATACCGTGAGTTTAAATACAATATTGTCTTCAGACAATATCCACACCCAAATAAAGTCCTCATTACAATTATTGATGCATTATTTTACAAAATAGTGAGGACTACTAAAACAAACTATCTTGAATCATCATCCATACACACTTTGCTTAGTCCTCGCTAAACTCTCACCTCCCCGAGAGAAAAATGGAACAAAAGGAAAAGGGTGAGCTCAACTAGCCCAAGAAAGAACATTATGACTAAGATAATATACAACAAATTATCCTTAGTCTTCAACAGGAAAAATCGATAGAATACAATAGACAACAAGTTTTAGATCAACAATCGCAATGAAACAACAATTCATTAGAAGAGTTAAGTAGAGAATGAAATCTACTATCATCTATGAATTTAAAAGTCCATCATCAATATTTTATCCCTGTAACATCAATCAATATACATCTTTGCACTACGGGCCAAAGATATTCATTTGTATCACCAATTGGTCATGTTCATCTCAACACCTGTTCATCTTTGCACTACGGGCCAAAGATATTCATCAGGTAATCATTCATCTTTGCACTACAGGCCAAAGATATTCATCAAGTATCACCATTAAGGACTGAGGATGATGAAAATATTTTAGAGAACGAATCCAATGGAGAGATGAAGGACAAATATTAGGATTCGATTTTGGTTTATCCAAATTCAATAATACTCCATAATAACCAAGTGTGAAGTAGAATTCAAAAATAAAGATCAAAAACATGGATACAATCAAAGATAGTAACCATAAAAGACATCTGGAAGAAAAAGAGAAAATTTCATTTTTCAATGAATAATAGTGTCAGATTTGTGAATAGTGTCAGATACGTGAATAAGGCCGATACGTGAATAGTAACCCGACACAACAAGTTCCAAATTTGATTAAAAGTTCAGATCAATACTTCTAAGATAATGATATTGAAAGAAATAATATCATATATGAAGAAAATAACATCCCTTACCTCAAAGAAACAAGATTTGAATGAAAGGTCTCAAGTGATGCCGAATGAAACTTCAGATCGAACAAAGAACTCTCAAAGTATCTAAATACTCACAAAATACGCCGATAATATATAGAGAGAAAGAGAGAAAGCTTATGTTTCGGTGTGATTTTCAATTCTAACTTAGCCCTCTATTTATAGAAAATGTTAGCTCATCAAGAAGCAGACTTGACCGCCATACCGATGGCTTTTACTCGCTACTATTGCCACCCACCACATTTGAAATAAAATTTGAGCACATTTTTCACCAACCACAAGTGGGGCCCATTCAATTCTAGAATTTTCCACCAAAATCATTTATAACCCTAATTTTCAAGCAATCACCTCTTAAAATTCATAACAAATCATTCGCTCATTTTAACGTTCAAAATTTGTGGACATATACCCAACTTATATATGTATAATATATCCAAAAATCACAACGATCCAACTACGATTAAAAATTATAACTCACTTAATATATCGTAAAAATACTGATTTGATTTTTAATACCTCCATTCCGACAAAAATACAGATAAAACACCTCAACATTAACTCCTTCAATTATAATCACATAAAATAAATAAATCCATCATTTATATAAAATAAATATTTCTTTATCATATGAATCAATAATTAATTATTCAAAAATAATATTACAGAATCACAATTATGACAACCAGTCGTTCCCAGGAAAGATGGGGCTTTCCAATAAGGATTTCTCTCATGGCGCGCAATTAGATGACCTAACCTCTCCTCGATGTAACTTTCTAGACATTGTCAATAATGCTATCTAATAATATTATTCAAATAATATGAATTATTGATCTAATAATGAAAAAAAATACAGTGCAGTTGACAATTATTGAAACAACAATAATATAAACTATCAACGCAACAATTATTGAATCAATAAAATAAAATATTAAACAAGAATTCATCAGAATAATTATCGAGTAGTGCCTTCTTCACGTAAGGATCAATAATTCAACAATACTGCAGTAATACCGCATGTACATCGTGCGCAACCACGCCAGACATCGTATTTTAACCACCGGGTATTCCAACAAGTTGTTAATTCAGAACGATTACGCCATTATTTATAAAAACTCAAATTTGTCGTTTTCATCATCCGACAGCTTATTCTATTATGGGGCCCATAAATGATCAATATTGTCAGCACGGATATTCCCGACAAAAAAAAGAATATTCCACGACCAAACTAATATTCCCCGACAAAATGAATATTTTATAACCACTTGCTTATTTTTGTAAAATTTGCACATTTCACCCATAACCAAAGTATTATATCAAATTAACTCCTTATTATTTCAAGATAATAAATAGAGAAAATTTAATTTTATTCATAATAAGTTGGGGTCTTACAACCTCCCTCCTTATGAAATTTCGTCCTCTCAAATCGACGACGCACTGGTGTTTTTCAAAAGGTGAGGGTACCTCGCTTTCATTTTCGATTCCAACTCCCAAGTCATTTCTTCAATAGCATGGTTTCTCCACAAAACCTTAACTTGTGGTATAACCTTTGTGCGTAGGATATGCTCTTTTCTATCCAAGATCTTAACAGTACCTCCTCGACGTTAAATCTTTGGCTATCTCGTCCCGGTTCTAACTCAATAATGTGGTTTGGGTCTTTCACATATTTATTTAAGCATAGATATATGGAAAACATTATGAACACGTAGACATGTTTGAGGTAACGCGAGTCTATAGCCACATTTCCTATTTCTGGTCAAGAATCTCAAATGGACCAACAAATCTTGGATCGAGCTTTTCTCTCTTTCCAAATCTTGTAACTCCCTTCCATGGAGCAACACATAACAATACATGATCCCCAATATTAAATTCCACGCCCTTTCGATGAAGATCAAGATAACTCTTTTGTCGATCTTGTGAGGTTTGAATACGTTGTCGAATCATTTGGATCTTTTTCGTAGTCATGCGTAATAATTCGGTCCCAACAACGTTGTTTCTCCCACCTCGCCCCAAAGATAATCGGAGAACGACACTTTCGCCCATACAACGCCTCAAATGGAGCCATGCCTATACTTGCTTGATAACTGTTGTTGTAGGAGAATTCCACCACCAAATGGCAAGTACTTATCCCAACTTCCTTTGAAATCTAGGACACAAAGTCTTAATAGATCTTCAAGGGTTTGAATAGTCCTCTCCGATTGTCCGTCCGCTTGAGGATGGTATGTGAATCAATCAGAATCCGCGTCCATAGCTTTTTCGCAAGCTAACCCAAAATCTTGAAGTGAATCTTGGGTCACGATCCAAACTATGGATACCGGCATGCCATGCAATCGCACAATCTCATTCACGCATATACGAAAGCAAGACGCTCAAAGGAATAAGTTTCTCGTATAGGTAAGAAATGAGCAGACTTGGTTAATCTATCAACAATAACCCAAATCGCATCTATGCCTTGAGAAACTTTGGGAAGACCTGTAATAAAATCCATGGTAATGTGTTCCCACTTCCATTCCGGAATCTCAAGTGGTTGCAATGGACCTTTTGGCACTTGATGCTCCGCCTTTACACGCTGACAAGTTAAACACCTCGAGATAAACTCCGCGATCTCTCTCTTCATATTGTTCCACCAAAATGTATGTCGAATATCATGATACATTTTGGTACTCCTGAGATGGATTGCAAATGGGGTGTTGTGTGCCTCCATCATGATTCTATGCTTCAAGTCGTAATCGTTAGGAACGCAAAGTCTAGAGTCGACTCAAGTATTCCTTCTTCATCGATTTTGCGCTCGAATAGCACCTTCTTGCACTTTTTCTTCTTCATACGATCGCCCCTGTGTCCCAGTAGCTTGAGCAAATTTTTAACTTTATCGATTAAAGTCGGTTCTACTCAGATATTTGCCATCATCATCACGGGTCCCTGGAGTCTTTAACTCTATCTCCATCCTTTGTAAGTCGTATAAAATGGGCTTTTGTGTTAACAACATCGCACTCGCATTCAAGATATGATCTTCTACTCAACGCGTCACTACAACGTTTGCTTTTCCAGTGATGATATTGAATGCTATGGTCATAATCCTTCAACAACTCGAGCCAACGTCGTTGCCGCATGTTGAGTTCCTTTTGAGTGAAGAAATATTTGAGGCTTTTATGATCCAGATAAATCTCCACTTTCTCCCCATACATGTGTAGTGTTCCAGATTTTCAACGCAAAAAACGATCGCCGCTAACCTGCATCATCATGAGTAGGATAATTCCTCTCATATTCTTTGAGTTGTCGTGAGGCATAGGCTATGACTTTCCCATGTTGCATGAGAACACATCCTAACCCTTTCCTCAAGCATCATCAGAGATAACAAATCCATCCGAACCAGATGGTATTGTTAGAGTAACAAAGCAAAAAATGAGTCTCCTCTCGAGCTCTTGGAAACTCTTCTCGCATTCCTCGCTCCATACGAAATTTTGCATCTTTCCGAGTCACCGAGTTAATCTGAGTAGCGATTCGAGAAAATCCTTCCACGAATCTCCGATAATAACCAAATTTAAGCCCAAAAGCTACGCACGACTTTGGCCACCGACTTCTACCGCTTCCCAACTTTGGATTGCTTCAATCTTTGCCGTCAACAGATACTCCATGTTTTGACACCACGTGCCCAAGGAATGCTACTTCCTTAAGCCGTAACTCGTCATTTCTTCAACTTGGCATATAGTTTGTTGTCACGTAAGTCTTTCAAGTAGTACCAAACTTCAAATGGTGCTCATGATCTTCACGACTTTTGAATAAATGAGGATGTCATCAATAAAGACAACAACGAATCGATCCAAATATTCCTTGAATACACGGTTCATCATATCCATGAAAGCAAATAGGAGCATTAGTCAATCCAAAAGACATGACTAAGAATTCATAATGCCCGCATCGAGTTCTCAAGGCGCTTTGAATATCCTCGTTTTAATCTTCAAATTGATGATATCCGTAACTAAGATCGATCCTTGAAAAGAATTGTGCTCCTTGCAATCGGGTCAAACAGTCATCAATGCGAGGTAGTGGATACCTATTCTTGATGGTGACATGGTTTAATTCTCAGTAGTCAATACAAAGTCGCATACCCCATCTTTCTTCTTACAAATAAAACAGAGCACCCCAAGGAGATGTACTAGACTAATGAAACCGATGTCTAACAATTCTCGTAGTTGGACTTTTAACTCCTCAAGTTCAATAGAGCCATTCGATATGGGGTTTTAGAAATGGGTTTTGTATCTTGCTCAAGATCAATAAAGAATTCAACTTCACGCTCCGGGGTAGACAGAAGTTCTTCAGAAATACGTCAGAAATTCATTAACAATGTGAATATTATTCAAATCGACGTGTTTTTGTTCAAGTCCATAATATGGGCTAAGAAAGCTTGACATCCATTTTCAATAAACGAATAGCTTTATGGCTTGATATGATAGTGACTGATTTTAGTGGTTTAGTTGTTTGAATTCAGTATAATAAAGGTTGGTTAGAATATGAAAACTAACAACCATATGAAAACAATCAATTTTGGCATGATGAGTGGTTAACCAATCAATCCCTAAAATCACATCAAAATCAAGTATCTTTAAAGAAATAAGATCAACAGGTAATGTGATTGTGCCAACTTGGATCAAGCAAGATTTATAAACTGTAGATGTAATAAAGGTTTCACCCAACTGGAGTTTCAACAGATAAGTTAAAGTCCAATTTCTCCGAGTCAAGTTTAAACGTTGAGCACAAGCAGAGAGAGATAAAAGAATGGGTAGAACCCAGATCTAGTAAGGTATAAACTTCGCAAGAGTTCAAGATTAGCTTACCCGTGATCACCTCGCTCGGGTTTTTTCATGATTTTGGCCTACCACGACAAACGCCCTTCCTCGAACCAATCGACTTTGTTTTTTGTCAGTAGTCGCCTTTTGGTGCCGCCGCCATCCCAGCTTGGACTTGACTTTTTGCTATTGGACAAAATTGGGCTATGTGACCGCTCTTTTCCACAATTGAAAACACACCTTGGAAGGTTGTGAACAGTTTGGACTTATGTGTCCCTCCTCTCCGCATCTCAGAAGATCTAACCGTGGTCGCTTCTCCTCCCTAGAATTTGTTGTTGGTGTTGGTGTTGGTCCGTGCCGATGTCTTCCGTCATTGTTGAATCTCTCTTTTGAAATTTCCACTGACTCACCTCTCCTATTATCATGGCCACGATGACCACCCCGAGTGGTTACCGCTTTTGTTCGTATTCTTTCCTCCTCCTTGGTTATCATCGCTCCGATGATCATTGTCATCACCAGAGATGATTCTCGTCAGGGTCCCTCGTTGAACATACTCATTATCACGCCTAATAATTGAGCCCTGTTTACAACATCCGAATATAAAGAAAATTTATGAGAGATAAGATATTGTCAATCTCGGTTTTAGACCTCGTAAACATCCGCCATACGCTCCTCATTTTCTACCAAATGAGGTGCAAACTCGATAACTCCGCTGAACTTTGCCTCGCATCGAGACACCGCCATGTTGTTTTTTTCTAGTCTAATAAACTCTACCTCCTTCATATGACGAATACTTTCAGAAAGTACTTATCATTGAACAGTTTTCAAATCTTTCCCAAGACATGTTAAAATATGCTGGTCGGGTACGCTTCATAGATTTCCACCAATAATCGCTGCTTCACCACGGAACATAAAGGTGGCGAATGGAACCTTCTATTCTCCTCCGCGCATCCCAAGACATCGAATATTTTGGTCATCCGCTTAACCCACGCCTCGCTTTAATCGGATCCGGCTTTCCCGTAAATCTGTGGTCCCAACTCCTCGAATCGCTTGGTCGTGATGGATCACGCGTTGCTATCATTTCCACCGCATTTTGTACACGAAGTCTCCTCATTCGATTTTGCATGAACCGCAAAAAGCTTCTAAACATCACATCATTCATCGCTTGCTCTTCAGTAGTGTTGTTTACAGGAGGAATATCGCTTCTCCTGCACGTTCTCTTGGTTGGTAATCAAAGGTTGTTCCACGCCTCATAGACTCCATTGTTAACATTCTCACCGCCATTCTTAAAACTCGCCATAAAAACAGGGGTTAATTAAACAAATTAACATATCACATAATATCCCTATATTACGGTCGACCAACAAATAAGCTTAGTAGGACACACTAAATAAGGATTTACTACTCTCTCCCTCCTAGTTCTATTCCCCGATCTCCGCCAGAGACCATATCCTAAGCTCGATATCAATCATGACGCCCCCAAAATAGGTATACATCACCCATTTTGAGTCGCCAAATACATGGTACGTAAAAAACAACTACAACTTTATTAATACAATTGTCGTGTAAAATACGACAACACATACCGTGAGTTTAAATACAATATTGTCTTCTAGACAATATCCACACCCAAATAAAGTCCTCATTACAATTATTGATGCACTATTTTACAAAAAATAGTGAGGACTACTAAAACAACTATCTTGAATCATCACTCCATACCCCGCTTAGTTCCTCGCTAAACTCTCACCCTCCGAGAAGAAAAATGGAACAAAAAGGAAAAGGGTGAGCTCAACTAGCCCAGTAAAGAACATTATGACTAAGATAATATACAACAAATTATCCTTAGTCTTCAACAGGAAAATCTGATATAATACAATAGACAACAAGTTTTAGATCAACAAATCAGCATGTGAAACAACAATTCATTGAAGAGTTAAGTAGAGAATGAAATCTACTATCATCTATGAATTTAAAAGTCCATCATCAATATTTTATCCCCAGTAATATCAATCAATATACATCTTTGCACTTTGCACGGGCCAAAGATATTCATTCAGATCACCAATGGTCATGTTCATCTCAACACTATTCATCTTTGCACTACGGGCCAAAGATATTCATCAGTAATCATTCATTTTGCACTACACAGCCAAAGATATTCATCAAGTATCACCATTAAGGACCGAGGATGATGAAAATATTTTAGAGAAAGAATCCAATGAGATGTAAGGACAAATATTAGGGATTCGTGATTTTGCATTTATCCAAATTCAATAATACTCCATAATAACCAAGTGTGAAGTAGAATTCAAAAATAAAGATCAAAACATGGATACAATCAAAGATAGTAACCATAAAAGACATCCGGAAGAAAAGAGAAAATTTCATTTTTTGGTGAATAAGTCAGATTTGTGAATAGTGTCAGATACGTGAATAAAGGTCGATACGTGAATAGTAACCCCGACACAACAAGTTCCAAATTTGATTAAAAGTTCAGATCAATACTTCAAAGATAATGATATTGAAAGAAATAATATCATATATGAAGAAAATAACATCCCTTACCTCAAAGAAACAAGATTTTTGAATGAAAGGCTCAAGTGATCTTTGAATGAAACTTCAGATTGAACAAAGAACTCTCAAAGTATCTAAATACTCACAAAATACGCTCGATAATATAGAGAGAGAGAGAGAAAGCTTATGTTTCTCGTGTGATTTTCAATTCTAACTTAGCCTCTATTTATAGAAAATGTTAATTTACCAAGCAGACTTGACTCGCCACCGATGGGTTTTACTCGCTACTATTGCCATCCACCACATTTGAAATTCAATTTGAGCACATTTCTCACCAACCACAAGTGGGGCCCATTCAATTCTAAAATTTTCCACCAAAATCATTTATAACCCTAATTTTCGAAGCAGTTAACTCTTAAAATTCATAATAAATCATTCGTTCATTTTTAACGGTTCAAAATTTGTGGACATATACCCAACTTATATATGTATAATATATCCAAAAATCACAACGATCCAACTACGATTAAAAATTATAACTCATTTAATATATCGTAAAAATAATCGATTTGATTTTTAATACCTCCATTCCGACAAAAATACGTATAAAACACCTCAACATTAACTCCTTCAATTATAATCACATAAAATAAATAAATCCATCATTTATATAAAATAAATATTTTTTATCATATGAATCAATAATTAATTATTCACAAATAATATTACGTAATCACAATTATGACAACCAGTCGCTCCAGAGAGAGGGGCTTTCCAATAAGGATTTCTCCTCATCAAGCGCGCAATTAGATGACCTAACCTCTCCTCGATGTAACTTTCTAGACATTATCAATAATGCTATCTAATAATATTATTCAAATAATATGAATTATTGATCTAATAATGAGAAATACGATATGTTGACAATTATTGAAACAACAATAATATAAACTATCAATGCAAAGAATTATTGAATCAATAAAATAAAATATTAAATAAAGAATTCATCGTAATAATTATCGAAAGTAGTGCCTTCACGTAAGGATCAATAATTCAACAATACTATGCAATACCGTGCAGCTATCGTGCCATTACGCCAGACATCGTATTTTAACCACCCGGGTATTCCAATGTTGTTAATCTGAGAACGATTACGCCATTATTTGTAATAACTCAAATTTGTCATTTTCTTCATCCGACAGTTATTCATTATGGGGCCTAAATGATCAAGGCCATTTGTCATTATACGGATATGATATTCCTCAAAAAAGAATATTCCACTTACCAAACTAATATTCCCTATACGTAAATGAATATTTTATAACCACTTGCTTATTTTTTAAAACTTGCATATTTCACTCATAATCAAAGCATTATATCAAATTAACTCCTAATTATTTCAAGATAATAAATAGAGAAAATTTAATTTTATTCATAATAAATTGGGGTCTTACAACCTCCCGTCCTTATGAAATTTCGTCCTCGAAATTGACGTACGTACCTGGTATTTCGAACAGATGAGGGTACCTTGCTTTCATTTCCGACTCCAACTCCCAAGTCATTTCTTCAATAGCATGGTTTCTCCACAAAATCTTAACTTGTGGTATAACCTTGGTGCGTAGGACATGCTCTTTTCTATCCAAGATCTTAACAGGTATCTCCTCGTATGTCAAATCTTTGGCTTATCTAAATGCGGTTCTAACTCAATAATGTGGTTCGGGTCTTTCACATATTTACGGAGCATAGATATATGGAAAACATTATGAACACAAGACATGTTTGGAGGTAACGCGAGTCTATAGGCCACATTTCCTATTCGGTCAAGAATCTCAAATGGACCAACAAATCTTGGATTGAGCTTTCCTCTCTTTCCAAATCTTGTAACTCCCTTCCATGGAGCAACACGTAACAATACATGATCCCCAATATTAAATTCCATGTCCTTTCGATGAAGATCAGCATAACTCTTTTGTCGATCTTGTGAGGTTTGAATACGTTATCGAATCATTTGGATCTTTTCTGTAGTCATGCGTTTAATTCTCGGTCCCAACAACGTTGCTTCTCCCACCTCGCCCCAAAGATACCGAGAGCGACACTTTAAATCCATACAACGCCTCAAATGGAGCCATGGCTATACTTGCTTGATAACCTGTTGTTGTAGGAGAATTCCACCGTTGGCAAGTACTTATCCCAACTTCCTTTAAAATCTAGGACACAAAGTCTTAATAGATCTTCAAGGGTTTGAATAGTCTCTCTGATTGTCCGTCCATTTGAGGATGGTATCTTTGAATCAATCAGAAAATCCGTGCCCATAGCTTTCGCGCAAGCTAACCCAAAATCTTGAAGTGAATCTTGGGTCACGATCTGAAACTATGGATACTGGCATGCCATGCAATCGTATAATCTCATTCACGTACATACGAGCAAAACGTTCAAGGGAATAAGTTTCTCGTATAGGTAAGAAATGAGCAGACTTGATTAATCTATCAACAATAACCCAAATCGCATCTATGCCTTGAGAAACTTTGGTTAGACCCGTAACAAAATCCATGGTAATGTGTTCCCACTTCCATTCCGGAATCTCAAGTGGTTGCAATGGACCTTTTGGCACTTGATGCTCTGCCTTTACCCGTTGACAAGTTAAACATCTCGAGATAAACTTCGTGATCTCTCTCTTCATATTGTTCCACCAAAATGTATGTCGAATATCATGATACATTTTGGTACTCCCAGGATGGATTGCAAACGGGGTGTTGTGTGCCTCCATCATGATTCTATGCTTCAAGTCAGAATCGTTAGGAACACAAAGTCTAGAGTTGCCTCAAAGTATTCCTTCTTCATCGATTTTTGCTTATGGAATAGCACCTTCTTGCACTTTCTTCTTCATACGCGTCAGCCCCAGGTCCGTAGCTTGAGCAGCTTTAACTTTATCGATTAAAGTCGGTTCTACTCGTATATTTGCCATCATCATGTGGGTCCTTAGAGTCTTTAATTCTACCTCCATCCTTTACAAGTCGTACCAAATGGGCTTTTGTGTTAACTACATTGCACTCGTACCCGCATATGATCATCTACTCAATGCGTCAGCTACAACGTTTGCTTTTCCAGGATGATATTGGATGCTATGGTCGTAATCCTTCAACTGCTCGAGCCAACTTCGTTGCCGCATGTTGAGTTCCTTTTGAGTGAAGAAATATTTGAGGCTTTTATGATCCGTATAAATCTCCACTTTCTCCCCATACAGGTAGTGTTTCCAGATTTTCAACGCAAAAACAATGCTGCCAACTCCAGATCATGAGTAGGGTAATTCCTCTCATATTCTTTGAGTTGTCGTGAGGCATAGGCTATGACTTTCCCATGTTGGATGAGAACACATCCTAACCCTTTGCCTGAAGCATCGATGTAGATAACAAATCCATCCGAGCCAGATGGTATTGTTAGAACAGGTGCCGAAATGAGTCGCCTCTTGAGCTCTTGGAAACTCTTCTCGCAATCCTTGCTCCATACGAATTTTGCATCTTTCCGAGTCAGCTGAGTTATCGGAGTAGCGATTTGAGAAAATCCTTCCACGAATCTCCGATAATAACCAAACTAAGCCCAAAAGCTACGCGACTTCGGTCACCGACTTCTACCGCTCCCAACTTTGATTGCTTCAATCTTTCTGCGGGTCAACAGATACTCCATGTTTTGATACCACGTGCTCAAGGAATGCTACTTCTTAAGCCGCGAACTCGCATTTCTTGACTTGGCATATAGTTTGTTGTCACGAAGTCTTTGAAGTACCAGCTTCAAATGGTGCTCATGATCTTCATGGCTTTTGGAATAAATGAGGATGTCATCAATAAAGACAACAACGAACTGATCCAAATATTCCTTGAATACATGGTTCATCATATCCATGAAAGCAAAATAGGAGCATTAGTCAATCCAAAAGACATGACTAAGATTTCATAATGCCCGTCATCGAGTCTGAAGGCGATCTTTGGAATATCCTCGCTTTTAATCTTCAAATTGATGATATCCGTAAGCGAAGATCGATCTTTGAAACGTACTGTACTCCTTGCAACTGGTCAAACAGGTCATCAATGCGAGGTAGTGGATGTCTATTCTTGATGGTGACATGGTTTAATTCTCGGTAGTCAATACAAAGTTGCATACTCCCATCTTTCTTCTTTACAAATAAAACAGGAGCACCCCAAGGAGATGTACTAGGACGAATGAAACCGATGTCTAACAACTTATATATGAATAACATATTCAATATTATTTTTAACGGTTCAAAATTTGTGGACATATACCCAACTTATATATGTATAACATATTCAAAAATCACAACGATCCAACGGTCAGATTAAAGATTATAACTCACGCAATATATCGTAAAAATACTGATTTGATTTTTAATACCTCCATTCCGACAAAAGTACAGAGAAAACACCTCAACATTAACTCCTTCAATTATAATCACATAAAATAAATAAATCCATCATTTATATAAAATAAATATTTCTTTATCATATGAATCAATAATTAATTATTCATAAATAATATTCTGAGAATCACAATTATGACAACCAGTAGCTTCAGAAAGAGGGGCTTTCAATAAGGATTTCTCCTTACTGGCGCGCAATTAGATGACCTAACCTCTCCTTGACAGAACTTTCTAGACATTGTCAATAATGCTATCTAATAATATTATTTAAATAATATGGATTATTGATCTAATAATGGAAAATACAGTGCAGTGACAATTATTGAAACAACAATAATATAAACTATTAATGCAGCAATTATTGAATCAATAAAATAAAATATTAAACAGTAACTACTGTAACAATTATTGAGTAGTGCCTTCTTACGTAAGGATCAATAATTCAACAATACTGTGCAATACCGTGTGCTACTGTGCCATTACGCGTATTACTGTATTTTAACCACCGGGTATTCCAACAGTGTTAACGGTAACGATTACGCCATTATTTGTAACAACTCAAATTTGTCATTTTCTTCATCCAAACAGAGTTATTACATTATGGGGCCCACAAATGATTGCGGCCGTTGCATACGGATATTTCCCGACAAAAAGAATATTCCACAATCGAATCGAATATTCCCAAGCGAAATGAATATTTTATCACCACTTGCTTATTTTGTAAAACTTGCATATTTCACCCATAACCAAAGCATTATATCAAATTAACTCCTAATTATTTCAAGATAATAAATAGAGAAAATTTAATTTTATTCATAATAAGTTGGGGTCTTAAGGTGTATTATTTATTTCATATTTTGAAGAGATATTATTTTTTTATATTCGTATGAATATTATTTTCGTTCAATATTCGTAAGGAATATCATTTTCGTTCAATATTCATTGTCTTCTTTTAATATTCGTAAGGAATATTATTTTCGTTCAATATTCATAAGGGATGTTATTTTTGTTCAATATTTGTATGAAATAATATTTTCTTCCATACTTTGTAGTATGTAAGTAATATTATTTCGTTTCAGATTTCGAATTCTATACTCATTTTGTTAAATATTTGGCTTCTATACTCCATGAAATTAGTAGAATATCCTTAAAATTTGCGGTTCATCCAGTATCTTTTCATGGAAATATTATTCTGAACATTCTTGACAAGTTTTAACTTTTTCATGCCGGAGTACTATTCACGGGGTACTATTCCCGAATTACTATTCATGGGGTACTATTAACTTGAGTACTATTCACTCGGGGTACTATTCATGATAAAAATTGATTTATTTTCGGTCCAAATTATTTTTGGTACAATATTGTTCTTGAATTTTACTCCACAAAGCAGTTTCATGTTGACAATTTGGACATTATTGAATTCTGGATAAATTAAATTATAAATCTTTAAAAATTTATCATTTGCTTTCATTTAATTGAATTCTTATATCATTGTCATCATCATCATGTTTATATTATGATGAAAGTCATCTGTGGCCGTAGTGCATAGATGGACTTGGTATGATTATGACCAGGGATTATTCGGTATAATCATGACTGTAATGTTACAAAAGATGTGGTAAAAGTCCTCGTTGGCCTGTAGTGCATTGATGGACAATTGTTGGCATGATCATGACCATTGATGAATACACGAATATCCTTGGCCCGTAGTGCATGGATAATCCGTGGTCGTGATACTAATGAATATCCTTGGCTGTAGTGCAAGGGTGATTCGATGATGTGGATTATTTATTAAGTTGTGTCTCAGCGATAAAAGTGATGAAAACCTTTTAAATCATAGAAGATAGTAGATACCATGCTCTACTTGACTCTTCTAATGGATTGCTTGTTCTGCTGCAGTTAAACTTGATGTTTGTTATATTTTATCAGTTTAACACTGTTGAAAGCTAACGATAAATTATTCTGCATTATCTTAGTCATAATATTTCTTACTGGGCTAGTTGAGCTCACCCTTTGCTTTCATTGTTCTCTTTAGGAAATTATGAGAATATAGCTGGGACTAGTCGGGAAATGGAGTGACGGTCCAGATGTTTGCATTAGTAGTCCTCACTATTCTATGAAATAGTGTGATAATAAATGTATTGAGGACTCCATTTGAGTTTGAATACTGTCTAGAAGACAATATTCGTATTAAAACTCTCAGTTTATGTTTTGTCGTATTTTACACGATAGTTGTATTATTAAGTTGTATTTGAATTTTGTACCATGTATTTGGCGACTCAAGATGGGTGATGTATACCTATTTTGGGGGCGTCACAGTTTGTATCAAAGCTTAGGGATATGATCCCTGTCTGAGATGTGAGACTAGAACTAGGAGGGGAGAGATGAGTAATTCTTTCGCTAGTATGACCTTCCTAAGTTTATTTGTTATTTAATTGGTCGGTTAGAATATAGAGATAATATGTTGCATGTCAATTAACCCTTGTTTTGTGGCAGTATTTGAAAATAACATCTGAGAATGTTGAGAATAGCAATGGAGCACAGGAGACCGTTGAGTCACCACAGATCAATAACCAGGATAATGTGCATCAGGAAGGCAACAATCCTCATGCAAACAATAACACTGACCAAATGATGAACGATGGAATGTTCAAAAGGCTTTCTCCAATTCATGCAACATCAGGCAAGAGAGACTCCTATTCAAAATGCAGGTGGAAACACTAGCAACTCACAGATGGTCACCGTTAAGTAATTCAAGGAGCTGGGACCATCGGAGTTTTGGGGAAAGCCAGAACCACTTAAGGCGGAGACGTGGATAAAGCAGATCGCCAAGATATTCGAAGTCTTGGGATGCTCCGAGGAGCAAAAGGTTCCCTTTGCCACCTTCATGTTGCAAGCAGAGGCAGATTACTGGTGGGAATCTGTAAAGTGTACTCAACCTGTCGCTCTGAAGATGTCTTGGGAGAAGTTCCAAGAACTGTTCAACGACAAGTACTTTCCCGAAAGTATTCGTCACATGAAGGAGGTAGAGTTTATCAAGCTGGAGCAAAACAATATGACCGTGTCGCAGTACGAAGCTAAGTTTGTCTAGTTGTCCTGGTTTGCGTCCCATTTGGATGATAATGAGGAGAGAATGACGCGGATATTTCTAAGAGATTTGAAACCCGAGATATGTCAATACCTCATTTCTCATAAACTTTGCTTGTATTCAGATGTTGTGAATAGGGCTCAGTTATTGGAGCACGATAATGAGTCAACCCAACCAAGAGAGAGCAGCCGACAAAATGATAATACCAGTGGTAGCAGTCATCGAAGTGGTGACAACAAATATGGAGGGAATCTACATGCCAGAAATGGTAACCACTTCGGTGGTAATCATGGCCAAGACAATAAAAGTGGACATTTCAAGAAGAGGAGATTCAACAATGATGGAAAGACATCAGCACCATCACCCGTTGTTAAGGAAGGAGAACGACCACCTATCATATGCTTCAAATGCGGAGGGGAGGGACACATCAGCCCAAACTACGCGATGCAGTCCAAAGCGTGTTATAATTGTAGAAGAGAAGGTCACCTAGCCCAATTTTGTTATGCAGCGAAGACAAGTCCAGCTGGGACAAAGGCACCAAAGGCCGTCCTAGAAAAGTCAAAACCAGTAGTTCAAGGGAGAGCATTTGTTGAGACCTCCCAAAAAGCAAGGAACCCGAACGAGGTCATCACGGGTAAGCTAATCATAAACTCTAACGTAGTTTATACCTTATTTGATACCGGTTCTACCCATTCTTTTATTTCTTCTACTTGCGCTCAACGTTTAAATTTAACTCCGGAGAAATTAGACTTTGACTTATCTATTGAAACTCCGTTGGGAGAAACCTTCATTACATCCACTGTTTATAAGTCTTGTTTGGTTCAAATCGATACCCTCACATTACCTGTCGATCTTATTTCCTTAAAAATACTTGCATTTGATCTAATTTTAGGGATTAATTGGTTAACTACTCATCATGCAAAAATTGATTGTTTTCGTAAGGTTGTTAGCTTTCATATTCCTAACCAGCCTATTATGTGAATTCAAGCAACCAATCCACTAACGTCAATCACTGTCATATCAAGCCATAAAGCTATTCGTTTATTGAAAAATGGATGTCAAGCTTTTTTAGCCTATGTCACAGATTTAAACAAAAATACGTCAGATTTGAATGATATTTCTATTGTTAATACATTTCCTGATGTATTCCCCGAAGATCTTCCTGGCCTACCCCCGGAGCGTGAAATCAAGTTTGGTATTGACCTTGAACCCGGTACAAGACCCATTTCCAAAGCCCCATATCGAATGGCTCCTATTGAACTTCAGGAGTTAAAAACCCAACTACAGGAGTTGTTAGACATTGGTTTCATTCGTCCTATTACGTCTCCTTGGGTGCTCATGTTCTATTCGTAAAGAAGAAAGATAGAAGTATGCGACTTTGTATTGACTATCGGGAGTTGAATCATGTCACCATCAAAAATAGGTACCCATTGCCTCGTATTGATGACCTGTTTGACCAGTTGCAAGGAGCCAAATTCTTTTCAAAGATCAATCTTCGTTCTGGATATCATCAGTTAAAGATTAAAACCGATAACATTCCAAAGACGGCTTTCAGAACTCGGTACGGGCATTATGAATTCCTAGTCATGTCTTTTGGATTGACTAATGCTCATGTTGCCTTCATGGACATGATGAACCGAGTATTCAAGGAATATTTGAATCATTTTGTGGTTATCTTTATTGATGACATTCTCATATACTCCAAAAGTCGTGAAGATCATGAACAACACTTGAGGCTGATACTCCAAAAGCTTCGTGAAAACAAGTTTTATGCCAAGTTAAAGAAATGCGAGTTCTGGCTTGAGGAAGTAGCATTCCTTGGGCATGTGATATCAAATCACGAAATATCTGTTGACCCGGCAAAGATTGAAGCAATTCAAAGCTCGGAGCAACCTAAATTAGTGACCGAAGTACATAACTTTCTCGGCTTAGCTGGTTATTATTGGAGATTCATAGAAGGGTTTTCTCGAATCGCTACTCCATTAACTCAGCTGACTCGAAAAGATACAAAATTCGGTTGGAGTGAGGAATGTGAGAAGAGTTTTCAAGAACTCAAGAGGAGACTCATTTCAAAGACTGCTCGACAATACCATCCGGTTGGGAGGATTTGTCATCTACAAATGATGCTTGGGCAAAGGGTTAGGATGTGTTCTCATGCAACATGGGAAAGTCCTAGTTTATGCCTCACGACAACTCAAAGAATATGAGAGGAATTATCCTACTCATGATCTAGAGTTAGCGTGATCGTTTTTTGCACTAAAGATCCGGAGGCATTACTCTGATGGAGAGAAGGTGGAGATCTATACCGATCATAAAAGCCTCAAATATTTCTTCACTCAAAAGGAACTCAACATACGGCAACGACGTTGACTTGAACTGTTGAAAGATTATGAGCATACCATTTAATACCATCCTGAAAAAGCGAAAGTGGTAGCTGACGCATTGAGTATAAGATCATATGCGGGTACGAGTGCGATATTGTCAACGCAAAGGCCCATTTTATATGACTTACAAAGGATGGAGATAAAGTTAAAGACTCCAGGGATCCATGTGATGATGGAGAATATACGAGTAGAACCGACTTTAATCAATAAAGTTAAAGCTGCTCCAGCTACAAACCTGGAGCTGATGCGTATGAGGAAGAAAGTGCAAGAAGGTGCTATTCCGGAAGCAAGAATCGATGAAGAATGAATACTTCGAGTCAAATCCAGACTTTATGTTCCTAACGATTCTGACTTGAAGTATAAAATCATGATGGAGGCGCACAACACACCGTTTGCAATACATCCTGGGAGTACCAAAATGTATCGTGATCTTCGACATACATTTTGGTGAAGCAATATGAAGAGAGAGATAGCGAGTTTTATCTTAAGGTGTCTAACTTGTCAACGAGTCAAGGCAGAGCATCAAGTGCCAAAAGGCCCATTGCAACCACTTGAAATTTCAGAATGGAAGTGGGAGCACATTACCATGGATTTCGTTACTGGTCTTCCCAAGGTTTCTCAAGGCATAGATGCGATTTGGGTCATTGTTGATAGATTGACCAAGTCTGCTCATTTCTACAAACTTATACACTTGAACGTCTTGCTCGTATGTATATAAACGAGATTGTAAGATTGCATGGTATGCCAGTATCCATAGTTTCTGATCAAGACCCAAGATTCACTTTAAGGTTTTGGGTCAGTTTGTAGAAAGCTATGGGCACGGATTTGCGATTTAGTTTGGCATATCATCCTCAGACGAACGGGCAGTCGGAGAGGAATATTCAAACTCTGGAGGATCTATTAAGACTTTGTGTCCTTGACTTCAAAGGAAGTTGGGACAAGTTTTTATCATTGGTGGATTTTTCCTACAACAACAATTATACAGCAAGTATTGGCATGGCTCCATTTGAGGTGTTGTACAGAAGAAAGTGTCATTCTCCAGTATGCTGGGATGAGGTGGGTGAAGCAATGTTGTTGGGACCGGAGTTGGTACGTATGACTACGGAAAAGATTCAAACGATCCGACAACGTATAAAAACCTCACAAGATCGACAAAAGAATTATACTGATCTTCATCAAAAGGTCGTGAAATTCAATATTGGAGATCATGTGTTATTACGTGTTGCTACATGGAAAGGAGTTACGAGATTTGGAAAGAGAGGAAAGCTCAATTCTCGATTCATTGGCCCATTTTTAATCCTTGACCGAGTAGGAACTGTGGCCTATAGACTCGCTTTACCGCCAAGTATGTCTCGTGTTAATAACGTTTTTCACATATCTATGTTACGTAAATATGTGAAAGACCCGAACCACATTATTGAATTAGAACTTGGGAGCTGTCGTTTACACTCCTAAATTAACCTCACTTTCACTTTACAAATTCAAACAATTAGCACAGTAGTAAGTAAGGATCGATCCCACAGAGAGTAAAGTTGTTTTAAAATTATTCTACTATTTCCACAGAAAATAAAAATGAGGGGTTTTTGAAAATTGTTTTTAAACTAAGAGAACAAGAATTAATGATGAAATTAACCAAATATGTAAAAACTTCAGTTCTGCAGTTCAGTTTCACCAAGTACAACAATCAATTAATCAAGTAATTATTATTTTCCCTTCAATGAAACTATTAGCCCTAGATAACAATAAGCTCTGCTATCCGAAATTCTCCTTAGATTATCACTGTATGAAACAAGCTCTCCACCAGATTCTAACTAGCGTACAACCTAGAATAAACTCTCTAGATTTAATATGATAGAAGCATTAAGAAATAGAGAATTAGGCTAATCCAAGCAACAAACACATAAGCTCGATTTGTTTAACTTGTTTTCTAATAATCTTAGCAATAAACAAAAAGCTTGTTCACAATTATTATTACTAAGTTGCTACTTGTGATGAAGACAAATATCAATTATACGTAATACCAATCTTAATCTAGCAGATGATAATGATCAAATTAACTCAATTGGCCATATCAAATTAATTAGATCAATTAGCATGCAATCAATGAAAACAGATTATCAGAAGAAATTTCATACAAGAAGGAATAAATAATAATACTCAATTAATCAATTACTTGTAACAAGGATTCACCTCCCTTTAGAACTGAATAAAAAGAACTAGCCTGACATGCTCTTGAGTCTGCACTCCAATAGATGATAGTTGATAGTTGAATTCATAAAACCTTGACTCTCATCCTTTATTTATAGTGCTAGACAAAGTCCTAAATCCTATAGGAAGTAGAAATCCAAATCCTAAAAGGAATTACAAATCATAACTAGTTTCCATAAAGAAATAGAATTCAATTTGGAAATAAATCTTAGTCTAAAGGAAATCCTAAAGCTAATAGAAATATCAATCCAATTCCATGTAGAAGTCTGCCAAAATCTGCATTTAGAAACTTTCCAAAAATCCAAGATTTCCCAATTTTCCCGCTCAAATTCGCTGGGGCGAATTTCCATTTCCTGCTGCGACGTCCTTTGGTAAAATGAGCATAATTTTTGATCCGGTAAGAGTTACGAGGCCTGCTACCTATCAAAACGAAGATATCGACGAGATCTACAACCTTCATTCTTTGAGAATTGATAGATTCAGAATGTATCAGGGTCAAAATCGGGCTCCAAGTGACTGCTGTGTAAATTGTAATTTCCAAAGTTTGAGGTTCAACGTCCGTTTAGTAAAAATATCATAACTTTTTCATATGAACTCCTATTGGGACGATTCAAGATGTTCCGGAAAGTTAAAGAAGAGCTCTACAATAAAATTCAAGTCCCAAGCCAAGAACATGCATCCAACTTAATGCTAAAAATCCTACAATTTTCTCTTTTTCCTCATTTCAGCTCCAATTCTTCCTGAAATCATTAAACACCTTAATAAGGTCATATACACATGAAACATGCAATAAAACTAAACATAAAGGAAACAAAATAAATGAATAATATGCACTCATCAGAACTAGACGAGATAACGGAAGATTTAACGAATGAAGAGGTACATGTTAAAATTTTGGATAAGAAGGAACATATTCTACACTCCAAGATTATAACTCAAGTCAAAGTTTTGTGAAGAAACCACGATGTTGAGGAAATTAACTGGGAGTTAGAATCCAAAATAAAATCAAGGTATCCTTACCTCTTCGTCATACCAGGTATGTACCCTAATTTCGAGGGCAAAAATTCATAAAAAATGGAGGTTGTAAGACCCCAACTTTTATGAATAAAGATGAATTTTTTTATAAATATTATTTTTGAATATTAAGGTTTGAATTTGTTATAATGTTATAGTTGTGAGTAATATTTATAAATTTTACAAAGTAAGCAAGTTGTTATATAATATTCGACTGGTCGAGGAATATTCTTTTTAACAGGAAATATTCGTACGACAACACAATCATTGGTGGACCCCACAACGTAATTATTGTCAAAATGAGAAAACGACAAAAATATCTTTTTATAAAAATAACGGCGAAAGTTTTATCGTTAAACTGTTGAAATATCCGGTGGTAAAAATACAGTAATACGCGTGGTTGCATAGTAGCACACGGTATTGATTATTGATGCTTACGTGAGAAATCACTCAGTTATACTCAATTATTGCTACAATAATTACTGCATCATATCTCTTATATTATTAGTCAATTATTGTCACAGTATCATGTGCATAATATTTTATATTATTAAATCAATAATTGAGACGACAAAGTTATTCATATTATTATTTGTAATATTTACAATGTCTGAAGTTCACGAGGAGAGGTTAGGTCATCTAATGCTGCTACCAATGGGGAGAAATCCTTATTGAAGCCCCTCTTTCTTGGGAACGACCTAGTTGTTAATATCATGAGTTATAATAATATGTATAATGGTTGTTAAAAATATTGAGGGAATTTTATGAGGTATTTGTTGTAAATTTTGATTATTATTTGAACCCCCACTTACCCATTTTTCAAAACTATCGAGAGAAGTTATCTCAATTATATATATATATATATATATATATATATATATATATATATATATATATATATAATGTCACATGTGGGAAATTAAGTGGAAACAAAGTCTTGGGTGGATGTTGATTTTGGTGTATGTGGGTGGAAAAATGCTGTGTAAGGCATGTGATATATATATATATATATATATATATATATATATATATATATATATATTATTTAGTTTCTGTTTCTTGATGAATTAGTCACCCATGATTTATCAGACGAAAAATTTGTCCCGTGATTTTATTTCAACTGTGCGTCCGTGAAATTTTTTCTAAATAGTATCCTTCTATTCTCCTATAAATAGGATGCTTAGTTAAAATTAAAAATCACACCAGAATCAGAGAATTCTTCTTCTATAATATTGAGTGTATTTCTTTCAAGTTTTAGAAAGCTTTGAGTGTAGAAAATAGTGAAAGTTTTTTTCAAAAATATCCCCGCTATACCAGTTGGAATACTCTTCTTTTCAAGGTAAGGGGTATTATTTATTTCATATTATGAAGAGATATTATTTTTTTCGTATTCGTATGAATATTATTTTCGTTCAATATTCGTAAGAAATATCATTTTCGTTCAATATTCATTGTCTTCGTTTAATATTCGTAAGGAATATTATTTTCATTCAATATTCGTAAGGGATGTTATTTTTGTTCAATATTCGTATGAAACAATATTTTCTTCCATACTCTGTAGTATATAAGTAATAATATTTCGTTTCAGATTTTGAATTCTATACTCATTTTGTTAAAGATTTGGCTTCTATACTCCATGAAATTAGTAGAATATCCTTAAAATTTTTGGTTCATCCATTATCTTTTCATGGAAATATTATCCTAGACATTCTTGGCAAGTTTTAACTTTTTCATGCCGGAGTACTATTCACGGGATACTATTCCCAAATTACTATTCATGGGGTACTATTCACTTGAGTACTATTCACCTGGGGTACTATTCATGATACAAATTGATTCGTTTTCAGTCCAAATTATTTTTGGTACAATATTATTCTTGAATTTTACTCCACAAAGCAGTATCATGTTGACAATTTGGACATTATTGAATTCTGGATAAATTAAATTATAAATCTTTAAAAATTTATCCTTTGCTTTCATTTAATTAAATTATTATATCATTGTCCTCATCCTCATGTTTATATTATGATAAAAGTCATATGTGGCCGTAGTGCATAGATGGACTTGGTATGATTATGACCAGAGATTATTCGGTATAATCATTACCGTAATGTTACAAAAGATGTGGTAAAAGTCCTCGTTGGCCTGTAGTGCATTGATGGACAGTTGTTGGCATAATCATGACCATTGATGAATACACGAATATCCTTGGCCCGTAGTGCATGGATAATTCGTGGTCGTGATACTAATGAATATCCTTGGCCGTAGTGCAAGGGTGATTCGATGATGTGGATTATTTATTAAGCTGAGTCTCAGCGATAAAAAGTGATGAAAACCTTTTTAAATTATAGAAGATAGTAGATATCATGCTCTACTTGACTCTTCTAATGGATTGCTTGTTCCGCTGCAGTTAAACTTGATGTTTGTTATATTTTATCATTCAACACTGTTTAAGGCTAACGATAAATTATTCTGCATTATCTTAGTCATAATATTTCTTACTAGTCTAGTTGAGCTCACCCTTTGCTTTCATTGTTCTCTTTAGGAAAGTATGAGAATATAGATGGGACTAGTCGGGGAACGGAGTGACGGTCCAGATGTTTGAGTTAGTAGTCCTCACTATTCTATGAAATAGTGTGATAATAAATGTATTGAGGACTCCATTTGAGTTTGAATACTGTCTAGAAGACAATATTTGTATTAAAACTCTCAGTTTATGTTTTGTCGTATTTTACACGACAGCTGTATTATTAAGTTGTATTTAAATTTTGTATCATGTATTTGGCGACTCAAGATGGGTGATGTTTACCTATTTTGGGGGCGTCACAAAAAATATACATAATCACACATCTTCATCCTCGATGGTAAACAAAAGTAACTTCGAAAAAATACTACCAACAAGATCAACATGCATATATAATCATAAGTCTCCATCCTCATTATCATCACCTAAATCTTCATCATGCTCATCCTCGACATCAACATCCTACAAATAGCAAAACATGGAATGCATGTTGTGGGCCCAAGTGAAAATTAGGATTCATGTGACCTAATTGAACTAAATGCACAATTAGGGTTCCACGACCTCATTAAATGTACAAATTAGGGTTCGCATGTCCTAATTAAATGAAGACGGAGAAGTCAGAAATAAATGTGCTATATAAACTCGGGAGAAGCCTCACGTTTCCCAAGGCGAAAGGCTCGTGCAGGCGGCTCATTTTGGAAATTAATTGAGGGATTGGATTGGTGGCTAGAAGGACAGGACAATATGGGCATTATTCTAATGACTAAAGGTATTCCTAGAATTTTCCTGAAAACATGTGCCTAACATGTCACTGCAAAAAATAGGGTTTCAGCAATAACCAATTTTCGTTGATAAAGGTGCCAAATTTCGTTGCAAAAGGGTTTTGGCAACGACTTTACTGTCGTTGCGTCTTTCGTTGCGCAATGAGCATTGCTAATTGTTCCGCAACGAACGTATTTTTTTCGTTGCCAAAAGTAATACATTTTGCAACGAAATTTGGCTTTCGTATAAAGACATCGATCCTTTAGCAACAAAATGTATTGTTGCAGAATAATTAAAATTTCGTTGCTAAAAAGCCTTCTAATTAGCAACGAAATGAACTCTTTTTTTTTGCAACGACTATGCATTTTCGTTGTAATTGACACCATTTTTCAACGACATTTTTCGTTGCAGTAAATTATGAAAATTATTGCCTAAGCTTGCTTTCGTTGAGGAATGTAAACTTTTTAGCAACGATTTTCATTGCTGATTATATTATTTGGCAACGACATTATGCTGAATTAGCAACAAAAAATGTTTGTTGCTGGTTATTTTTTGTGAGACCCTGAATTTTATGAAATAAAAGTATTCAATTTTTCTATTTTGGTAAATAGTTAAATTGATAAAAGTTTAAAGTTAAGGGTCATATTTGAAAATTTTGCAAAGTAAGTAAGTTGTTATAAAATAATCGGTGGTAAAATACGCGTGGTTGCATAGTAGCACACAGTATCGATTATTGATGCTTATTTGAGAAGTCACTTTCGGTTATAATTGAATTATTACTACGATAATTCTTTGCATCATATCTCTCATATTATTGATTCAATTATTGTCACAGTATCTTCTGTATAATATGTTATTAAATCAATAATTGAGACGATAAAGTTATTCATATTATTAAATTGCAATATTTACAATGTCTAGAAGTTTCACAAGGAGAGGTTTGGTCACCTAATCAAGGCTTGATAGGGAGAAATCCTTATTGAAAGCCCCTCTTTCCTGGGAACAACCTGGTTGCTAAATATTGTGAGTTATAATATTAATGATGAATAAGTTCGTGTTGATTAAAGAGGAATTTGATAGTTTTATTGTGTTGGGATTATTTGTGTTAATAGAAATTGACATCTATTTCGATGATAATTGATGTCTGGAGGTTATATTGTTCAATCGGGTATTCGGGACACTTTTTCGTGTCGGAGTTACTATTCACGAGTTACTATTCACGATTTACTATTCATGAGTTACTATTCACGAGTTACTATTTATGAGTTACTATTCACGAGTTACTATTCATAAGTTACTATTCATGAGTTACTATTTATGAGTTACTATTCACGAGTTACTATTCACGAGTTACTATTCACCAGATTATTATTCACTCTATTATTGTGCAGTATTCTAGTATTTGGGTACAATATTATTCTATGAGGAGATGTGCTAATTTTCGGACCTTTGGTTGAAGTTATATTAGTGAATCATTATGGACCGCTGGTGGAAAGTTATAATAGTGAATCAATATGGATCGCTGGTTTAAAGTTTTAATAGTGAATCAGTATGGACCGTTGCTTTAAGTTTTAATAGTAAATCAATCTGGATCGTTCGTTTAAAAGTAAATCGATCTGGACCGTTCATAAATTAGTTACTATTCAATCCATTCTTCTATAAATAGAAGCTCATTCCTTCATTATTTCTTACGAATTCACTGAAACTCTAGAGAGAGAAATTATAGATAGAAGCTATAGAGAGAAAATCTATAGAGAGAAAAGAAGAAGAGTATTCTACTACTTCACTACTTTGATATCCAGTGTCCTTTTACGGTAAGGGATATTATTTGTTATACCTGTAAGGGGTGTTATTCTTTTTTATTCATGAAGAGAACTTCTGTTATTCCATTCTTTATTATTCTATTGGAATAACCTGTATACGCGGCATACCCTATACATAACCTGTATAAGTGGCATACCCTCTACTTGGTGAAATCCTTATATTATTCCGTCTTTATCATTCTGTTGGAATAATCTGTATACGCGGCATACCCTATACATAACCTGTATAAGTGGCAAACCCTATACTTGGTGAAGTCTGTTGTTATTCAATTCTTTATTATTCTATTGGAATAACCTGTATGCGCGGTTTACCCTATACTTGGTGGAATGACCTGTTTATGCGGTTTACCCAATACTTGGTGATCTTCTTCTGTTATTTCATTCTTTATTATTATGTTAGAATAACTTTGTTTTATCTGGCACCGCATACTTGGTGAAATTCTTTTATTATTCCATTCTTTATTATTACATCTTAATATCCCGTCGATGTGAATTTCACCGAATTCGGTTCCATATTTATTATTCCGTATTTATTATTACATTGGGAATAACTCGTCTGCATGCGGTCTCTATCGCATGAATGGTGAATCCTTACGTTATTCCATTCTTTATTATTACATTGGAATAACTCTTTTATGTGGATTGCCACATGCGTAGTGAATGATCCTTTGTATTCATTCCTTATTAAATTGTGGAAATGATCTCAGATATCGTGGATTCTCGCATGGCGGGTGAAAATCCATTCATAGCTTCATATATTCTTTATTATACTCAGTTGGTTAAAGTTTTGACTTCGATACTCCATGAAATTAGTGGAATATCCTTGATATTTGCGCTTCATTCAGTATCTTTTCATGGAAATATTCTTCTGAGAATTCTTTAATTTTACTCTACACAGAAGTATCATGTTGACAATTTGGACGTTATTAGTTCCTGGATAATTTAATTTGTGAACTTGTTTTATTGAATTCTTATAACATTGTCATCATTCTCATGTTTATATTATGTTGAAAGTCATCTTTGGCTTACGTGTATAGATGGACTTAGTATGATTATGACTGAGGATCATTCTAAGATAATCATGAAGCGTGATGATATTATAAGTGAGGTGGTAAAAGTCCTCGATTATTCGTAATGCATTGATGGGCAGCTTTTTGGTATGATTATGATTGTGAGGATTATTCGGTATAGTCACGCGTCGTGGATGATTTAATGAATATCCTTAGCTTGTAAGACAGGATGATTAGAAGATGTGGTTTATTTATTAAGCTGAGTCTCAGCGATAAAAGTTTATGAAAACATTTTTAAATCATAGAAGATAGTAGGTTTTATTCTCTACTTGACTCTTCTGATGGATTGCCTATTCCACTGCAGTTAAACTTGATGTCTATTGTATATTATCACTTTAACATTGTTGGAGACTAATGATAATTTATTATGTATTATCTTAGTCATAATATTTCTTACTGGGCTAGTTGAGCTCACCCTTTCTTTCAATGTTCTCTTCGGGAAATGAGAATATAGCTGGGACGAGTCGGGGAAAGGAGTGATGGTCCAAAAGATAGCATTAGTAGTCCTCACTATTCTGTTAAATAGTGTGACAATAAATGTAATGAGGACTCCTTGAGTATGGATTTTGTCTAGATGACAATATTCCTATTAGAACTCTCAGTTTATGTATTGTCGTATGTTACACGACATTTGTATAATTAAGTTTGTATTTGTATTTTGTACCATGTATTTGGCGACTCAAGATGGGTGATGTATACCTAATTTTGGGGGCGTCACATTTTTCAATAGCAATGAAAGTCGTCGATTAGCAACAACATTATATGTTGTCGTTTCTTCATATGTCCAATGAAAGTTGATATGATTTGCAATGATAAAAAATGTTACCTTTTATTTTAGTATTAGCAACAATATCCTCTCCGTTGTTATTAGGTTAATTTTTCGTTGTCAAATATTATATTTTTAATGCCATTAGCAACAAAAAATTGTTGCTAAATGTATAAAAAATTGTTGCTATATTAAAACTTGTTCAATGCTTTGGTAACAAATTATATTGTTGCCAAATTAAAATTTGACATTCTTTTTGTGTACAATGTCCCCATAGCAAAAAATAGCAAAAATAAAAAAAACTAAAATATTATTAACTTAATAAAATCATCCACTACATAATCATTCATTATGTTTAAAATTAACCATCTAAAGCTACCACAGTTCTTCAATCAAAGTATATATCTACATATAAAGAGAGAATACATTAATGAATACATTAATGTTGGTAGCTTAAAGTTAATTTGTAGATACTTAAGCCATGGTGCATCTCAAGTCAGCATACCACCAGACTTAGTGACCAGGTTGATACAATAATGTGATTTTAAAAACTTAACACAAAAAGAGTATGTGAATATCCTAGAGGATTCAGAATGTATATAATGTTATTCTAATAACATGCCGCATCCCACCACCACTAAATGAATGCCCACATGGCAATATCATCGCATCATCCATAAGTGATCCTCTGCATAACTGAGAGAAATAACATAAATGCTTAGTGGAAGTACCAAAGACATGCAATAACAAAATCAGCAACTCAATTACAAAAAGCAGCAGTACCAGGAGTATCAAACCACCAATCAAGCTACGTAAGGAACTTCTAGTCCATCATAAAGAACAAGCAAAGTTGTGGTGTACTTAATAGAAAAAAATTATTAGAGGGCTATACCTTATCAAAGTGGCAAAGCTAAAAACTTCATTATAGATTATACAAAAAAAGGATAATTGCTAAATCTTTTTTCATTAGGTTGCACTACTAAAACCTTTATGCTAGAGAATGGAAATAGTCATATCAGTGATACAAATAATAGCAAAGAATTATGTAACTAAATAGCTCAAGTGGTTCCACTTAAAAATACTAAATAAGGGGAGTAATTGAAACCCCATACATAGATTTAGTGTTAAATTTTCAAAAACAAAATATTTATTTTATCCCAAAAAGAATTCCAAAAACAAGTACAAAGGGGTCCATGACCCATGCTGGACCTCAAGGTTCTGTACTTGACTTGAAAGACAAGTTCTATTATGTATTATTTCAACTTCATGAGGTAATATCACTATACCACTAAAAACAATACCACTATCAATAATTGTCCACTATAGCATCTCTTTCAGTTTTTTAGTTGCGAGACACAACAATAATTCCAAGAAACCATTACAAAACACCAAAAAATAATTGAACCTTTTTTAGATACTTTTTGTGTAGTTTCAATGCTCCAGTGCAAGCTTTTTTTGGCATCTAGATTTCCTGTCATGTAGTTCAATATCTGAAATCACAAAATAAATTTGTTTAAAAAAAATGAACTGATAGGAAACAGTCAGGTTGTAAGACCCCAACTTATTATGAATAAAATTAAATTTTCTCTATTTATTATCTTGAAATAATTAGGAGTTAATTTGATATAATGCTTTGGTTATGGGTGAAATATACAAGTTTTACAAAATAAGCAAGTGGTTATAAAATATTCATTTCTGTCAGGGAATATTCGTTTGGTCGTGGAATATTCTTTTTGTCAGGAATATCAGTACGACGGCGCAGTCATTTGTGGGCCCCATAATAGAATAATTGTCGGATGAAGAAAACGACAAATTTGAGTTGTTACAAATAATGGCGTAATCGTTACCGTTAACACTGTTGGAATACCCGGTGGTTTAAATACAGTAATACGCGTAATGGCATAGTAGCACACGGTATTGCACAGTATTGTTGAAATATTGATCCTTACGTAAGAAGGCTCTACTCAATAATTTTTACAATGAGTTCTTCGTTTAATATTTTATTTTATTGATTCAATAATTCTTTGCATTAATAGTTTATATTATTGTTGTTTCAATAATTGTCATCGCACTATATTTCCCATTATTAGATCAATAATTCATATTATTTGAATAATATTATTAGATAGCATTATCGATAATGTCTAAAAAGTTCATCGAGGAGAGGTTAGTCATCTAATCATGCGCAAAGAAGGAGAAATCCTTATTGGAAGCCCCCTCTTTCCTGGGAACGACCTAGTTATCATAATTGTGATTCTGTAATATTATTTATGAATAATTAATTATTGATTCATATGATAAGGAAATATTTATTTTATATAAATGATGGATTTATTTATTTTATGTGATTATAATTGAAGGAGTTAATGTTGAGGTGTTTTATCTGTATTTTTGTCGGAATGGAGGTATTAAAAATCAAATCAGTATTTTTACGATATATTGTGTGAGTTATAATCTTTAATCTGACCATTGGATCGTTGTGATTTTTGGATATATTATACATATATAAGTTGGGTATATGTCCACAAATTTTGAACCGTTAAAAATGAACGAATGATTTATTATGAATTTTAAGAGTTGACTGCTTCGAAAATTAGGGTTATAAATAATTTTGGTGGAAAATTCTAGAATTGAATGGGCCCCACTTGTGGTTGGTGAGAAATGTGCTCAAATTGAATTTCAAATATGGTGGGTGGCAATAGTAGCAGGTAAAGCCATCTGGTAGCAGGTCAAGTCTGCTTCGGCGGGCTAACATTTTCCTATAAATAGAGGGCTAAGTTAGAATTGAAAATCACACTAGAAACATAAGCTTTCTCTCTTTCTCTCTCTATATTATCGAGCGTATTTTGTGAGTATTTAGATACTTTGAGAGTTCATTATTCAAGACAAATTTCATTCAAAGATCACTTCCGACCTTTCATTTCAAGCATTGTTTCTTTGAGGTAAGGGATGTTATTTTCTTCATATATGATATTATTTCTTTCAATATCATTATGCTGAAGTATTGATCTGAATTTTTAATCAAATTTGGAACTTATTGTGTTGGGGTTACTATTCACGTATACGGCACTATTCACCGAAAAATAAAATTTTCTCTTTTTCTTCCAGATATCTTTTATGGTTACTATCTTTGATTGTATCCATATTTTGATCTTTATTTTTGAATTCTACTTCACACTTGGTTATTATGGAGTATTATTGAATTTGGATAAATCGTAACACGAATCCCTAATATTTGTCCTTTTGTCTCACTGGATTCGTTCTCTAAAATGTTTTTCATCATCCTCAGTCCTTAATGGTATTACTTAATGAATATCTTTGGTCCAGAGTGTAAAGATGAATGATTATTCGATGAATATCTTTGGCCCGTAGTGCAAAAAGATGAACAGTGTTGAGATGAACATGACTATAAATTGGTGATATAAATGAATATCTTTGCCCAGTGGTAAAAGATGTATATTGATTGATGTTACGAGGATAAAATATTGATGATGGACTTTTAAATTCATAGATAATAGTAGATTTCATTCTCTACTTAACTCTTCTAATGAATTGTTGTTTCATTGCAATTGTTGATCTAAAACTTTATGTCTGTTGTATTCATCGATTTTTTTCTCGTTGAAGACTAAGGATAATTTGTTGTATATTATCTTAGTCATAATGTTCTTTACTGGGCTAGTTGAGCTCACCCTTTTCCTTTTTGTTCCATCTTTCTTCTCAGGAGGTGAGAGTTTAGCAGGAACTAGCCGGGGTACAGAGTGATGATTCAAGATAGCTGTTTTAGTAGTCCTCACTATTATGTAAAATAGTGCATCAATAATTATAATGAGGACTTTATTTGGGTGTAGATATTGTCTAGAAGACAATATTGTATTTAAACTCACAGTATGTGTTGTCGTATTTTGCACGACAATTGTATTAATAAAGTTGTAGTTGTTTTTCTGTACCATGTATTTGGCGACTCAGAATGGGTGATGTATACCTATTTTGGGGGCGTCACACAGGTAGCTACTGGATACATTGTATATATTCTCTTAGACCTAAAAATCACGCACCTCAATAAACTAATTTTTCAACTAACAAACAAGAACCTCAAGAAACTAACTCACTGTGACGATGGTGCAGTGTATCTCTCAGAACCAACAAGCATGCAAGTAAAACAAACTGTAAAGTTTAAACTGTCTTGTTGAACATGTGTCTACCTAACTGAAAATAATTTTTGAAGTGGACGTTTCTACATAATTAAATTTTCTGAACTTATCAAGCCGACCTTGACAACATCATCCAATCCATGAGCTTCTGCTAGTAATTTTGAGCTCGTCCTTCAGGACACTAGCTACAAAGAAAATAGAAATGGGGACAAACAGATAAACATATTTTAATTAAACAAATAGATATGTAGTTCTTTTTCTAAAAGTATTTAATGCTTTAGTTTAAGCATTACATCAAAAATAACATTTTTGAAATTTTTCAGATGCACTATCAATTTTTTTTTACCTTAAACTCGAATCAAATATTTGCTCCAAAGACTTCTCGAATATACACTAACAGAAAAGAATACCTTTAATGCATTTTGGATAAATATCAAATAATCAAGTATAATTTTTCTTTTGATAAAAGAATAAATAATATTAAAAAAAAAAGAGGATACGATAAATGGGTGAGAAGAAGCCCACCCACACAGACTCGTGAAAAAACATGACCAAAAGAGCACTTAAAAAAGTGTACCTTCCAATCTCTACACAAAACAAAACAATCACAGAAGTACATACATAAAGGCAGAATAGTAGAACTGCAAAACAAAACAAGAAAAAAAATCATAATATCCCTTAACACCTTAAAAGATAAGGCAATCCCTCTAAATAATCTACCATTACGTTCATACCAGATTTCCGTAATCTAGCATTAGTTTCCTTTCGTCACCAGCTCCCAACCAAAGAAAGTTGCCTATCAACTTCTCTAAGGAGTCAACAACGCTAACTGGAATCCTGAACAAAGATAGATATTAAGCCAACACTAGCAACAACATATTTACTATTCATCAGGCCTAGGCTTTTAAAATCAAGTTGATTAGTAAGTTATTTTTGTTTAGCGTCCATTGCTATGCAGCACAGGATCCCCATATGGGATTTCAACCTACAATATATAGTATGAAATTTCTACTATTGAATTTGAGATGTAACATTTGCAAACGGCAAAACCAAAAGATTCATATAAATCTAAGGCAAGAATATTATAGTATAGCAGTCGAGCGATATGACAATATGTTGCAAACAGATTGAGCGAACAACTATATCTTTTCCAACTCTAGACTATGAAGTGCAATGCATAATATCTTAAATATATGCATGGGGTCCTTTTATTCATTGTGATTTCAAACATCATGAAAGTTTACTGTCTGTGCTAAAATCATATGGTTTACTGGAATATAGAATTATACAAGGTTCTGAGTTTCTTGCTTCATGCATATAATTGAAAATACAGTACTGAAGAAATGTGAACTGGACATTGAGCTTATCTATATTAAGAAATCATACACCAAAAATGCATATAATCTGATAGGATTCATTGACGGGTCTAAATAATAAAATTATCAGAGCAATCATACACCAAAAATGTTAAACAAAGGCAAGTTTCAGTCACTTAATTTGCACATACCGGAATGAGCAATTGCAGACTATTTGATGTTGCCAATCTCTCTGTCAGCAATTGAAGGAAATCACTCTTCACCAGCATAGTGGTAGCAACACTTGAAAGAGCAGAGAGATACACAACCACCCATGCTACTTCAGTTGTCAGCTCCTCATCACTGATTGTTGTGAAAACTTGTACTACTACATGCTTGGATAACATATGTTAATATACTTGCACGGTTGCACCATAAATGGAATAAAGAAGACAACCCATGGAGGCATCAGTGAAGAAGAGACTAAATAAAGTTATGTGGGAATCAGATGTAGGCTGTGAGGAGGGGAAAGGGGAATATCACTTGGTATAATGGAAGGCTTAATAGGTGCACATTTAAGTTACAAATGACGCCATGACGCTCCAGAAAACCTTTAAAGGCATTAAACCCAACTGACTTACGGGAAATAATTTCATATTGATGATTTATGAGAGATGAAAACTTACGATTTCCTCAAGTGTCGAAGAATTGCATCAAGTACCCCATCAATTCTTATAAGTTCTGTTGCAGCTTTTGGTTCTGGTCCCTGCATTCAAATATACCACATTTGTATTATAAATGTAATTTTAAGAGAATGATAGCCCAGTAACTAAATGAGATATACATGGAATACTATTTCCAAAGCAAAATGCATAGGATGGATGTTCATTTGCGCATATATGTGTAAATTAACCGTCCTTCAATCGACATATGTTTGCTACAGATTATATAAATTTAAAGTTACTTGTTATTCCAATAAGGTCCATACAGTTCACCTGAACAAGCATTGGCTCATCAAGGATTTCAAAGAGGCTATGAACTTGATGATTAGGCCCGAGAGCTTCAGCCTTGATAGTTTGGTAATCTGTATGAGATGATAAAAGATAAAACAAGATATAAAAGTTAATATTTCTCACCATATTAGCCACAATGACATACTCACTGTCCCTATATTTCTCATATGTTTGTATAGTTTCTTGTACTAAAATTGACAGAATTAGTATAAGCTATATTAGGTTAGCACAGCCCCATATTGCAGTAGAATGAGTTTTTTCTTTTGAGTCATTAAAAGAAATTTGAACCCGGCGAGTTCAACCTCAACCAGATTGTGACAAGTGATGATCCATTTCCAAATTCAAGCAAATAATTACTAAGTTCTCTTAGTACCAGTCCAAATCAAAACCTATTTCTCAGTTCTAAACACTTTAAACTCTTTGAGGTGTTTTATCAAATACCTTGAATCCAATACTTAGAAACCCAGATTTCTTATATGTTGGAACATGGTTTAGCCATAATTTTTTTCCATCCTTATTAATCCAAATATTATATAATCTCATTATCACACCAATTTCACAACCAAGCATAACAATTACATCAATATTCACATATACATCCACCCAATTTCTATGAACATAGAAAAAGTATATCAATTTTCAATCTTTTGTTTGATGTATTCTTGAATCCTTGCTTTAGTTCCTGCTCCAACCTTATTTTGGTTGAATAGGTTGCTCTAATTCTTCTTCTAATTTAGTTGATAACTTCAACTCTTTAGTATTCTTAACGATTTGTAACAAAATTTTGAAAGAAGTTTGGTGTTGGTAGCTTTGGAAGTATGAACATCTAGGTAGAGAAATAAGGGATGGGACAGAAGTGAGGGAGAGAGAGCAGGGGATTATATAGACAATATTAAAAAAAATGATTGAAGCTTACCAGAGGAATATAAGGAATCGACGGGGTTTAAGGTTTTTGGAGATAGAGACTGATTGAATTCTGTGTTCTGAGACGCCGGATGCGAGAGGCCGGAGGCGGAGCGGACTCACGACGCACTAGGGCAGAGAGTGACAGATGAGAGATCAGATAGATAGATAGTGAGAGATCGGATATAAGAGTCGAGAGATGGGAGATCTGAGGCCTAAGGGTATCGACTAGTGTGAGATGAGAGATGAGAGATTACTGTGTTTGTTTTTATGTTTTAAGGCCTTAATTATTTTTTAGAGATTACTTTGTTTGTTTTTGTGTTTTAACTTTTAAGGCATTAATTTTTATTTTTTCTTATTCGGTCAACAAAATTTTAAAAAACAAATTCGAATCCGAAAATCGGATATTAAATTGAATATAATTGAATTTCAGAAAATAACCGAATAAATGAAAAAAATTGATAAAAGTTTTAATTCGATTCGGTTTGGTAAACAGCGACCAAATTTATCTCTCACAAAAAAACTCTGAACAATAATATATAGTGAGTAATAATTCCTTCATTAATAGATTTTTTTTCTAGCAAAATTTCATCATAAATTGGAGCCAAAAAGCCTTCTTTCACCTCAATTTTGCAAGAAAAAATATAAATTGTGAAAGATGTTTTTTTCGCTAATAACTATATTGTCACTATATTTTTTTCCTTCACTTTTCCTTCGCTAAAAAACTCCTTATGTGAAGGAATAAATTCCTTCACAAAATTTTCTTCGCTACATCCCTAATTTCTTGTAGTGGTTGGGTTGGGTTGGAGACAAAGGTATATTAGCACAAACAATGGGTAAAGGTTGGATCTGGAGTATTTTTTCAGAATTGCCTAAATTATATTTAACTTTCTCAATTATATTCATTTTGTTAAAAAAATTTTGGAATAGGCTCTTCTCTTAACCAAATTAATTAATTTAAGAATAATTTTTATAAATAAAAAAAACTTTATTTTTTTAAAAAAATACTTTAATTTTTTTAAAAAAGATTTTATTTTTAAACGAATATTTTTTAAAAAATAAAAACTTCAACGACTGCCGTTGGGAGTAAAGGCTCACATTTAATTTGGTAAAACTACTGAACGCTATTTAAAATGGAGTTGAATTTTTGAATTTTTTTTTGGCTAAAAATCAGAAAGGCAACCAACTCCACTTTAAAAAATATTTTTTAAAAAAACGAATTTAAAAAATATTATCTTAATTTTTTTAAAAAAGATTTTCTATATTTAAAGAAATTTGAAAAAAATTAAAATGTGATCCAATGCCAAACTAACCAGCATTGTAACTTTTTTAAAAAAAAATTATAAAGCAAATTTGTAAAAAAGAGAGTAAGATGTAACATCACATTAACTGACGTTGGAATCTCTTTTTTTTTTTTAATTTCTTTGATCTTTTGTACTTGTTTACAAACATCAATATTTTTTTATGTTTATTCTCTGTCATCGACGTTGGAAATGAAGGAGTATATAAGACTTCAGCTATAAAAACACAAAAATAAAAATTTTAACGCCAATTAAAGTGACGTTGCATCTTACTCTTCTTTTTTACAAATTCGTTTGTTTAAAATTTAAAAAAAATAGGGATAAAATTGATATTACATTAATATGGGTCAAACTAACTTATTAGGAATGACATATAAGTCATTTTTAAATAACTTTATTATGTTTTAGTTCATAAAACATAATAAATTTTTCCTCATCTTTTATGCTTTCTCATAGAAATGATAGTATTATAATTTAATTTTATAATATATTTAGAAAAAAGGTAAAAGGAGAACTAGAAATAGTAGGGTATACCATTACTATTCTTCTTTTTTTATGTTTTATTTTGGACTTAAAAAATATGTTCATGATTTAAGTTACTCCTTCCGATACAAGGATAAAAGTTCTTATTATTTTATGTAATCTCAAATTAAATATTTACTTATATTAAATAATCTATTTTTACAATAATTTTGTGCGTAATATCCTTAGTATTAAATGTCATATTTTTATTATTTATAAATATTTATATAATATCACTAGTCATGTATAGAAAAATATGCAATTGGATAAGAATTTAAATATGAATAATTTTATAATTTGACATTTTTTTTAAATTCGCATAAAATCAATCATCACTTTCATTCTTGGAGTGAGGGAGTACTTGTAAGTATATCCTACTTCTATCTAGAATTAGGAAACATTGGGAAGCATATATATAATAATCAGGTTTGATGAGGTTGGGTTTATTTAGGTCGGAAGCTTGGGAACTAATACGTCTGCAATCGATCGTCATCACATCTTATTTCAACAACCATAATCTATACCATTGATCGCAACATTGGATGACACGGATTGAAATGGATTTTCCCCAGCCGCTACAGGTTGTAGCGACATGAGAAATTACTCATTTGCCCCACATTTGCTCATGTGCTACATTGTCTAGACTACAAGTTATAGCGGTAGTTTAGTTAACCAATAAATTAGAATGGCTCAATGGTAGCTTAATGGCCCAATAACCCATAGGTCTTAAGTTCGAAACCTAGTTGTGATAATTTTACTTCTTATATTATATCTTTTGTGTATTAGATAAATTCTATTACCATCTATATATATATATAAAGTAACTATGACTATTTATATAACGTAACTATGAATATTTTAATAGAATCTGGGAACCGTGTTTAATAGAATCTGGGAACCGTGTTAGGTAGAGAATGTTAGACAAAATAAGAAGAATCACTTAACCAAAATAAGAAATAGATAAAAACTTAAACCACAACGCTTTTATAAAAATGTATACAAAAATATTATCTATTTAAAAATAGTATTTTTTGATTTAACTAGATAACACTTAAACCACAACGTTTTTATAAAAAATGTATACAAAAATATTATCTATTTAAAAAGGTATTTTTTGATTTTAACTAGATAACGTTTTTTTTTAAACGTTGCCTATCTAAAAAACATGGAGCTCTAAGTGAATACTTAAAATTAAAAGACATATCGTCTTTTTCTCTCCAAGGCTCGTCAGTTTCATTTTTTTATCTCTGTGCTCGTCAGCTTGGTCTCCGTGCAGAGCTTCAGTTTCCTTATCTCGTTATGCTGTTTTTCGTTCCTTTTCTTTCAGTTTCGTTCATTCTCTCTTCAGTTTCCTCTCTTTAGTTCCTTCTCTCTTCAGTTTCCTCTCTTCGTTCCTTCTCTTTCAGTTTTCTTCTCTTGTTATGCAGTTTTGGTTGTATTCTGATTACTGAACTTGGAAGAGGTGGAGTAGATTTTGAGCGACGTCTGCACTGGCCGATCTGCCGTAACATCGCTCAAGCCCTAATTTACAAGGCACCGCCCAATCTGCCTGGCATGTCGGTAACATCGCTCAAGCCCTAATTTACAAGGCAGTCGCTTCTGTCTCTTTCTCGAGTTCTTGCTGTAAGGAACGATTTAGCAAAATTACAACTTACATCTCCGGTATGCACCAACAAAGGGGAGAAAAATTCACAGAGTCGGCGAGTTAAAAAACATTGACATCTTATTGTTTGAAAAACATCTCCGTCTTATTGTTGCAGGAATTAGAGTCAGTGACACAAGTTATAGTAATTCCAATTTTTATTTTCTTATTTTTGTATATTTTCTTTCTTTCTTTTTTAAAAAAAAAACATTTTTGTTCTATTTGTTAGCCAGATAGAGTAGATAAGTGGACTTGGAGGGCCCATGAGAACTCTAATTGCTATAAAGGCTCTACCAGTCTATTAATGCAAGTGATATTTGTACATGAAGAACTGGTATATCATTAATTCACTTATTCAAAGAGGCCTGGTTTGTGTTCTTTAATTCACTTGTTGCATATTCTCTCATGTTTGGATTTTGTTATGTGGGTTCTTGGATTTGTGGGGTTTTGATTATTTATTTATTTATTTAAAAAAATGGAATCTGCTAATTTTGATGTTTGGTTGCTTAGAGAAATTAGAAAAGAATTGAATTACTGTGAAAAAATTGATAATGTTGCTGCTTTCTATTCTGATATGTGAAAATGACTGGTAAATCTTTATGGGTTTTGCTTTTATTTGGTATGCTATTGAGGTATTGCTGAGATGCGTTTTGTAGAGAAACTGTAGGGAAATTTTAGGAAAAGAAGTACAAATATCCAAACTTTAAAAATAATTAAAACAACTAAAGTATAAATCTTTCATTGAATTGAGAACACTTTGAGCTAACCTTTTAATCACTGGCCTTTTGAGCTTGTATGCATCAGTTTGTGTGTATATTATTTTCATTTATAGATTTGATTTCTTACTGGGATGATTTAACTATTGAATTGTTAATTGGAAATAGGTTTGAAGCTCATTACTGTGGACCAGTCTTTTGCTGAGAAGCACTATGCTGACCTCTCCACAAAACCTTGTTTCCGTGGATTGGTTGACTATATTGTCTCTGGTCCTATTGTTGCAATGGTTTGGGAGGGTAAGAGTGTAGTTACGACTGGTCGAAAGATTATTGGTGCGACAAACCCTGCAGATTCTGCCCCTGGCACTACCCGTGGTGATTTTGCTATTGATATTGGCAGGTAGCATACTTTTCCGTAATTACTATCAGTTTGTATTGTTATTTTGTATTATTGATACATTGTGAAATATAGCCAAATTAATCAGTTTGTCTAGTGTCTTAACTAAGTTCATAAGTCTTGTTGTTAAGGTGGTATGATTCGTGAACTTATTTATCTTAATCTTAATTAGAGTATGATGAATTTGGTCGGAATGAGTTTAGCTTTGGGAACAGACAAGTTCAGAATGGAGTGTCCAGAAAACAGTTATCTGGATGGGGAAGAAGCAAGAAACAGTTGAGGATGTACCGTGCGGAAATACAGTTGCCTTGGTTGGCTTGGATCAGTTCATCACTAAAAATGCTACTCTGACGAATGAGAAAGAAGTTGATGCCCATCTAATTAAAGCTATGAAGTTTTCTGTGTCACCTGGTGTGCGTGTTGCGATGCAGTGAAATACTGGTGTTGCGGTGCAGTGAAAACATGTTATTTTATAATGGATGTAGAACTTTTGATTGCTGCTTGTAACACCAGTGTCTTTTTTTTCATCTTTCACTTATTCTAACTTGAGCATAGCTCTTTCTTTCTTATTTCTTTGTTTTCTTTCAAATACCAGGTTTTGCATGGATGGTTGGGCTCGAGGCAGAAGCATCTTAAAAGATATGCAGAGTATTATACCTCAAGAGGGTTTCATGTTATCACCTTTACTTTTCTTATGGCTAAGATTATCAATTACCATATTGGTGGGAAAACAGAACAAAATATAGATTTGCTTGTAAACCATCTGTCTGATTGGTTGGAAGAAGAGAATGGAAAGAATTTAGTGTTCCACACTTTTAGCAACACAGGATGATTAACATAAGCTTTCTCTCTTTTACTCCAATACATTCTCTATGATGTGGTAAAACCAAATTTCTTGATGTCCTTATTGGTTGTCTTTACAGATATGGAGCTATTTTGGAAAAGTTTCAGAAGCAGGACCATACTTTAATGGGAAGGATTTGAGGCTGTATTTTGGATTCAGCTCCTGTAGCATCCCCTGACCCACAGGTTAATACTACTTGCATTTACATATTTCATATATGTTATCAACATAAGAGAATACTTAGTTATGGAATAATTAAGGATCATTAGAAGCTTTTTATTTACATACCTATGGTTAGCTTTAGACAATGATCTTTACAAATATTTGGTTTAGAATTTGGATCGCTATTAAGTTTTTACTAAATTTCTTCTGTTTTCAAGTTAATGGATAAATCCAAGCCCACGCTGAAAGAAAACTAATTTTCTTTTAACCTATGAGCTTCCACCGATAATAACACAAAGGCATGCATTATCAGCATTATTCTTTCATTGTTCCTTATTCCTTCACATGTAAGGAATAAGGAACAATGAAAGAATAATACAGATAATGATAATACATTATCTGCATTTACTTGTAAAACAAACATGTATGTTTCCTTATAACACAAACATGTTTATGATTTTACTTGATAAGTTGCTTTCACTTGTAAAAGCAAAACATACAACACTGGTTGATAATACTATCAGAAACATGTATGTGTGATGTAGCCTTATGTAGTAGTACACTTGGATGCTTCAGTATCATCTTTCAGATGTAACTGAAATTTAGCTTAATCCTTTGTGCTTTTATAGCCTGTGGAATCACTGAATGCTGTGAAGAAGAGATGGGTTCTAGCAATCGTTCCCCTTGCAGTGTTCTACTTTGTATCAGTAATTTCCACATGGAAACTTAGTTCCCATTTGTTTAGTGGTTTTTGAGTACTTATCATGACATTAATATAGTAGGAAACAATCAGTGGATCAGGTGGGAACTAACATCTTTTGAAATCCTTGAATTTGTAACCCTGTTATGCTTTTTCACAGACTGGATGTACCCAACCCCTGTGAGTTGCTGCTATGAGTGTTTCTGCTAGAGTCTCTCAAGAAATGGGTGTCAAACTTGGATATGAGGTATGCCTTATTTATACAAGTTATTAGTTCTCCAGAAGAAAAAGTCTGTGTTGGCTTTTTAGTCAATTTACCTATAATTAATTTACCTATGCTCTAATTAAGAAAATAGAATGTATCAAAACTTGGAAAAATAGCTGCAGTATCCACGATTTTCAAAGACTAAAAATTAAATACTTGACTCACATCACAACCAAATTAACAAGAACAATATAGCAAGGTGATTGATCTAGTTACACTAAAAAGCGACTATTAGAGTACACTAAAAGAAGAATCATAACAAGGAATCAGGATGCTCATAGGGGCTACAATGATCCCAAAAGCGGTTATGTTTGAAGGAATTCAAGTTCAGAAACACATCATAGCAGGAGTTGTCTTCCTAACCTTGAGTGGCCCTTTAACACATATGCAGTTCTGTTGTAATGTGGCCTATGGAGTGACCCTTTAACTTTTTAGTCAATTTACCTGTAATGTTATCTATATGGGGTTAAGAAAGCTGTAACCTGTAATGTGGTTCATAATGGAGTGGCCCTATGAGATAGTTGCTGTGACGCCCTCAAAAATAGGTATACAACACCCATTCTGAGTCGTCAAATACATGGTACAGAAAGCAAACTACAACTTCATTAATACAATTGTAAATGTAATACGACAACACATATCATGAAGTTTAAATACAAATATTGCTTTCTGCATAATATCAACACCCAAATAAGTCCTCATTACAATTATTCATACACTATTTTACAAAAATAGTGAGGACTGCTAAAATAACTTTCTAGAAACATCACTCCATACCCCGACTCGATCCTGCTATGTTCTCACCTCCTGAGAAGAAAAATGAAACAAAAAGGAAAAGGGTGAGCTCAACTAGCCCAGTAAAGAATATTATGACTAAGATAATATACAACAAATTATCGTTAGTCTTCAATAGGAAAAAATCTGATAAAATATAATAGACAACAAGTTTAGACCAATAAATGCAGCGAAAATAGTAATCCATTAAAAGAGTCACGTAGAGAATGAATTCTACTATCTTCTAAGATTTAAAAGTCCATCATCAATATTTTATCCTCAGAATAACAATCAATATACATCTTTAATCAAATTCATCTTTGCACTACGTGCCAAAGATATTCATTTATATCATGGGTTGGTCGTGTTCATCTCAACACTGTTCATCTTTGACTACTGGCCAAAGATATTCATCAATTAATCATTCATCTTTGCACTACTGGGCCAAAGATATTCAGTAATATCATCATTTAGGACTGAGGATGATGAAAAATATTTTACATAAAACGAATCCAGAGAGACATAAGGACAAATATTAGGGATTCGTATAACAGTTTATCCAAGATCAATAATACTTCAAAATAACCATTTGTGAAGCAGAACTCAAAATAAAGATCAAAATATGGATACAATCAAAGATAGTAACCATAATAGATATCTTGGACAAAAAGAAGAAAATTTTATTTTTTGGTGAATAGTGCAGTATTCGTGAATAGTGCCATATACGTGAATAGTAACCCCAACACAAAAAGTTCTAAATTTGATTAAAAGTTCATATCAATACTCCGGCATAATGATATTGAAAGAAATAATATCATATAAGAAGAAAATAACATCCCTTACCTCAAAATAACCATACTTCTGACTGAATTTCGTGTATAGTGCTGACAGAAACTCGCACCGTATAGCAACACTCAAAGTATCAAAATACTCACTAGAATACGCTCGATAATCTAGAGAGAAAGAAAATTTATTTCTGGTGTGATTTTCAATTCTAACATAAGCGTCTATTTATATGAAAATGCTAGAACGCCAAAGGAGACTAAAATAAAAAAATATTATTTTTCTTTTCTTCCATTCTATGCACACCTCAATTGAAACATCAAAGCTAGCCAAATCTAAAAATTTTCAGCAGCCCATGTGCATTCAACACCAACCAAAAAGTGGGTCCCACCCATAATTTAATAAAAATTATTTTATTTTTCGAAACTTCAACAATTCATAGAAAATAGACCGTTTATCAGAAAAATACGAATTTTATGCCTATTCTACCTGAAATCGAATTCTCTACAACTTTGTAGCTTTGAGTTTTTTCAAATTCCAAACCAAAAATATCCGAAATTCACTAACGGGTGATTTTTAATACTTCCAGTCCGATAAAATACTGATAAAACACCTCAGCATTAATTTCTTCATTTATAACCATATAAATAAATAAATGCATCATTTATATCCACGTCAAATAAATATTTTCTTATCATATAAATCAATAACTAATTATTCTCAAATAATATTCTGTAATCACAATTATAATAACCAGTAAAAGTTTAAGGAAAGAGGGGCTTTCAATGAGGATTTCTCCTTCTTGGTAGCATAAGTAGATTTAATCTAACCTCTCCTCGACGATGAACTTTCAGACATTGCCAATAATGTTATTTAATAATATTATTCAAATAATATGAATTATTGATCGATAATGGAAAATACTGCGTGCAAATGACAATTATTAAAACAATAATAATATAAACTAACAACGCAACAATTATTGAATTAATAAAATAAAATATTGAGCGAAGAATTCATCGTAACAATTATTGAGTAGTGCCTTCACGCACGAATCAATAATTCAACAAATCTTGTCAATACCGTGTGCTATTGTGAAACCACGCGTATAACTGTATTTTAACCACCAGGTAATCCAACAGTGTTAACGGTAACAATTACGCCGTTATTTATAAAACTCAAACTTTGTCATTTTCTTTCATCCAACCGCTTTTTTCGTTATGGGCCCCAAATGAAATGGCTGCTGTCATAAATACGGAGATTCCCAACAAAAAGAATATTCCACGTCCAAACGAATATTCCCCGACAGAAATGAATATTTTATAACCACTTGCTTATTTTGCAAAACTTGCACATTTCACCCATAACCAAAGTATTATATCAAATTAACACCTTACTAATTTAGAATAATGAATAGAAGAAAATTCAATTTTATTTATAATAGGTTGGGGTCTTACAGTTGCATGTAGCCATGTAATACTGATGTTACATCCATGGAGTTTTTATTACCTAAATGATCAACCTACATGTCACTGCAATTCCAAAGCGATTTCAACTGTGGCTTTTCCATGAATTGTTAAGTGGTATTAGAAAACTTTTAGTATTAGGTTTTTCTATGGTGTCATATATCGTTGCACTTGTTTATCAAATCTGATATTGCACTTGTTTATCAATTTTGATATTGCACAGCCAGATAGGCGATTCTCTAACAATTGTCGTATCCAATTTCAGGTTGGTTACTCCATACGATTTGAAGATTGCACTTCTAAGAAGACAGTTATCAAATATATGACGGATGAAATGTTATTGCTGAAGTTTATAGGGGAACCTTGACCTATCAAGTTACAGGTAACACATCACCCGACTAGAGATGAGCAACTGCAATGCCTTCAGAATACTAGAAGTAAATTATCTAATATTATTTACCATTGGTTTATTTTGTGGATGTAATCAAATTCAGAATTCAATATAGTAGTAATTTATATTGAAAAATGAATTTGAGATGTATATATGAATAGTTTGGTATATATTTTGTGGATGTAGTAATTTGAAACTATAAACGATTGGTATTATTGGGATGTATTTTGAATGGTTGATACATTTTGGCTTTAAATTTAAATGAGAATTTAGACCTTTTAGCTATATATCATGGCATTAGCATATTGCAGGTGCATTGATAATATAGGTGAACCACAATCTTTTTTTTTCCTTTTTTTATCTACAACATTTTAAGAATATTGTATATTTGTATAAATAAATGATACCTTCTAAATAGATGATACATTATAAACGTTGTGTAAATGTGCTTAAACGGTGTCTGATATATTAAACTACAACATTTTTAACCAGAAAACGTTGTGGAATCATACCTTCTACAACGTTTTCAAGCATCTACAAATTTATGGAAAATAAATCTACAACATTTTTTTCTTAAAAAACGTTGTATAATGTGTCTAACTACAATGTTTTAAAAACATTGTGTAAGGGTGTCAAATAGATGACACCCTTAACCACGACGTTTTTCTAATTGAAACCACAACGTTTTTTCCGCGTTATCTATTTACTATGTTGTAGTAGTGAATGTCCAAACCCTTTAATTCTTTTAGGTGGAATATCCAAGCCTTAAGTCACCAAAAGAGTCCTCCTCCTTCCTAGAATGGAAGGGGTATTTATAGAGTTTTCTGAATTTAAGTAGTCACATGTTTTCAGAAAAATTTCAAGAATATCCTTTAGTCATTAGAATAATGATCATATTGCCATGTCCTTCTAGCCACCAATCCAATCTTTCAATCAATTCTCAAAACGAGCCGCCTCCATGAGCCTTTTGCCTTGGGACACGTGGAGGCTTCTCCCGAGTTTAGCACATTTATTTCTGACTTCTCTGTCTTCATTTAATTAGGACATGCAAACCCTAATTTGTACATTTAATGAGGTCGTGGAACTCTAATTGTGCATTTAGTTCAATTAGGTCACATGAATCTTAATTTGCACTTGGGCCCACACATGTATTCTAAACATACTTGAGTATTCGAGGGTTGACTCAACATCGACCCAAATTAAAGCGCCCATAAGTAAGGTAACCACCATCCAGGCCACCCCGTCGCGTATCACGACGAACTGCTCCAAAGAGATATTATTGTCTAATTATTTTAACCTTCATATTACCTTCGTGTAAAATTCGCTTATGATTCTTATTTTAGTCAACAAGTTATGATAAATTACACTATGTATTTTCCATAATCTATGCTTACTCATATTTAATAAAGAAATCATTATTTTTAAAGGGAAGGGAAAACAAAATTAGGAATAAATTTGGAAAGTAGGAAATTATTTATTAGGTTAAATTTAGTCAATTCGAATTTCTAGATAGTTATCTTTTCTCATTAATAGTTTTCGTTATTAATTGTTAGTTCACATTATTTAGTTAATTAATCATCTCTACCATTTTTATTTCTAATTTTCTTAAAATATAAATTAAGAATTTGATAATTAATATATTCTATATGGTTCGACTTGTATTTTTCAAGTCTACAATAAATAGTGTGTACTTACAGTACATAATTTTATCACATCAGTAGTCATCGCGGGTGTAGCGTCCCCAAATCCGGGTACTAATAACCACGAACCTGGTACACCAATTCTATAATTATTGCGAAACATATAACATAAATTGTTTATACAAATACCTTTACAACATAATCCCCAAGGTCGATAACCTTAACTTATTACCTGAATTCAAAATCCTACTCGACAAACAATGTCATTTGTCTACAATACTATTATAATATTAACATGCACAATAATCCAATACTGGAATTGTCTTTGCCTTTATCTGTATCCGAAGTTTCGTCCAAATTTGAAATGTTAATCATGATATAGTAAGGGTGAGCAACAAGTTTGCTCAGCAAGTTTAAGTTCAAAGAAAGATATATCATGATTGAAAAGAATAATAAGCTAACAAACTTTCAACAATATAACAATTATGAAAGAACATGAATAAATTTTCATAACTGAATGACCGAGTCAATAATAATGAATGGCCAACAATGAACATGAACAAATATAGCTGAACCAAATGATAATGAAGTTGATTAACTTTTCATACCTAATTAACATATGCAACATGCACAACGTGCGAATCAATAATCAAAGATGTGATATATAATTAGCAATGATTAACCACACGCATGCTTTGAAATAACAATTCAAGTTTGAGTTTGAGAATTTGCACAATAAAAGTATAGGAACTTGCACAATAAAAGAGTATAGTTCAAGAAAACTTGCATGTACCGTCGACTACTGTTACGCAAAGCTAATTAAGCTTCAGTGAAAGAACTATTATTGAAAATATCGATCTCCCAATTAGAATAATATCATTACATATACTTCTGTTATATACAGTCATAATATAACTTAAACATATAAGCACATATTCCTAACAGTCACTAAAACACATAAGACCCGGTATCAAGTGAAACTATTTCAATCTAAGTTGAGTTCGGTATTATTTCGACGTCCCGATTGCCCTATCGGATAATATCGAGTCTATTTTAAATAAAACTCTACTTAAGTACTTCAATATTGCTTTAGATAATATAATTATTAATTATAACATTTTTCAGAAGCTCATAATAATTTTGAAATAAGTATTATAATTTATAATGATTTTTTAATCATTAATATCATTTTTAAATGATTTAAATACCAAATAAGTTCATTATCATTAATATTTAATTAATTTCAAACATTAATGAAATACATATTCCAATATTAAAAGTTATTTATTATAACTAAAAATATTTTAATATCGTAATATCACCTTTTCAATGATTTTAAAACATTTAAAACCATTATTAAATAAGCGCCATTAATATTAAAATATTAATGTATTTCATGTCAAAATATTATAAGTTATATATTATAACTTAAAACATTTTAAAACCTTTAAATCATTTTTAAATGATTTTTAGAACATTAAAACTATTTTTCCATAATTTATTTAATATAATTATTAAATAAATATATTATCATTAATATTAAATATTAATGAAATTCATACCAAAATATTAAAATTAATTCAAAATAACTTAAAATATTTTCTAACACTTTATTATATTTTCAAATGATTTTAAAATATTAAAATCATTTTTAAGTAATTTATTTAATATAATTATTAAATAAATTAAATATCATTAATATTTAAATAAAATAAAATATTAATAAAATATATCTCAAATTATTAAAAGTCAATTTTTATACCTTAAAATAATTTTTACAAATTAATTATGAATTTTTCATAAGTATTTTCCATTTTATTCTAATTATTTTAATTAAATAATTAATTTTTATTCAAACCGTCGCTAAAAGGGCATATCGCGACAAAAATTGTCGCTATAGGTGTTCTTGAGCCTTCAAGAACATTCAAAGTCAGTTTCTTGGGTGCCTAGTTTGACCAACTATAATTTCTAGCTTGTTCAAGATGTTTTGGGCATGTAGGTGTACTGGTTTTGTAGTATTGATGTAATACTACTACATGTACCAACAATGTTTAAGGTCAAACTACATCACATAATGAAGATATAAGCCTTCAAAATAGTCATGAGTTACATTATTCATTTTCTAAATTTCGAGAAAATAAGAACGATTGTGAGGTCCTACATTGGATCTTAATAACTTGGATTCTAGGCTTTGATTGTGTGTTTAAGTGTAACACTGATGTAGTAGGTATGTCAAGGTACAAAAGTAATACACTTTTGTAGCTTAACAACATCATAGAAGCAAGATCTGGCTTGGTCAAAGTACCAGCCAGAAACTGTTCTTGAAGAATCTGGGTTTTCCAAAAATTCAACCCAGGCAGTTGGTCAACCCATATTCGACTATCAATATCTTTGATCTTGTTGATGATTTAGGTATTCTAGTGTCATGGTTTGGTAGTCCATATGTCAGACTACAAAATCTGTACACTTACATGGCCTAACAACTTAACAATTGCAAGATCAGAGGCTTGAAAAATGTTGTCAGACAGTTTCAGGAAAATATGGGTTTCAGATTCCAGATTATGTGCTTGGTCAACCATGTTTGACCATGAATAACTTGTGATCTAGAACTGCTATGAACTTGATTCCATTTCCAGTGTAGTCTCCTCATGGCATAGAACATCAATGATACACTTAGCCATCCTAACATCTAACACATTTAGATCTAGAGGCACTAACATATGGATGTCAGACCTCAAATTAGGGTTCTTGATTGTTTTCAAAAATTCTTATTTTTATGCACTTAGATGTTATGGATCCATGATGTATCATCATAGATCACTAAATAACATCTTATAATATGTATCTAAACATCAAAACACATAGTTTACATAAATCATAAGAATCTAGCTTAAGTTAGGGTTTATACCTTTAATGTTCAATCTTGAATTTCTGTCCCTTGAATCTGATCTTGGCTTGCTAAGAGGTTATCTTGGCTTAACTTAGGACTGACTTCCTTCCTCTCAAACTTTCAAAAATTAAAGAGAGCGAGAGAAAGGGTCTTGGCTAATGAGAACTAAAGTAAGATATTTTCTTACTTTAGTTTGTTTTCTTTTGATTTTATGGTTGTAAATGTTGCTAAGTGGCAACAATTGGCTGATTTGAGAGATTTAGAGCACATGGCAAATCTCCATTGATGACTCACCAAGATTTGGTGATATCTTTTACTTAAAAGTTAAGTAAAAAGGTATTTTGGTAATTTTGCACCTATTAAGGGTATTTTGGTTATTTCCCCTATAATTTGAAGGGTAATTGTGACGCCCCCAAAATAGGTATACATCACCCATCTTGAGTCGCCAAATACATAGTACTGAATACAAATATAAACTTAAGTATACAACATGAGCTGAGAGTTTTTACACGAATATTGTCTCACAGACAATATCCAAACTCAAATTCAATCCTCATTACATTTATTATCACACTAAATAATGAGGACTACTAAAACAACCATCTCGGACTGTCACTCCATTCCCCGACTAGACCCGGCTACGTTCTCATTTTCTGAAGAGAACAATGAAAGCAAAATGGTGAGCTCAACTAGCCCAGTAAGAAATATTATGACTAAGATAATGCAGAATAAATTATTGTTAGCCTTCAACAGTGTTAAACTGATAAAATATAATAAACATCAAGTTTAACTGCAGCGAAACAAGCAATCCATTAGAAGAGTCAAGTAGAACATGATATCTACTATCTTCTATGATTTAAAAAGTTTATCATCAATTTTATCGCTGAGACTCAGCTTAAATAATCCACATCACCGAATTATCCATGCACTACGGGTCAAGGATATTCATTAGTATCACGACCACGAATTATTCATGCACTACGAGCCAAGAATATTCTTGTTTTCACCCATGGTCATGGTCATGATCATGCCAACAACTGTCCATTAATGTACTACGGGTCAATAAGGACTTTTACCACATCATTTGTAACATTACGGTCATGATTATACCGAATAATCCCTGGTCATAATCATATCAATCAATAGTCCATCTATGGACGTAAGCCAAAGATAACTTTCATAACAATATAAGCATGAGGATGATGAAAATGATATAAGAATTCAATTAGAAGAAAGCAAATGATAAATTTTTAAAGAATTATAATTTAATTTATCCAGAATTCAATAATGTCCAAATTGTCAACATGATACTTGTAAGACCCCAAATTTTATGAAATGAAAGTATTCAATTTTTCTATTTTGGTAAATAGTTAAATTGATAAAAGTTTAAAGTTAAGGGTGATATTTGAAAATTTTACAAAGTAAGCAAGTTGTTATAAAATATTCGTTGTGTTGGGAATATTCATTCATTTTAATAGGGAATATTAAATGCGATGGCACAATCATTAGTGGACCCCACTAGCGGAAGTATTGTCGTATTTAGAAAATGATAGAATTATCTTTTATAAAAATAACTACCAAAGTTTTTACCGTTAAACCGTTGAACTACCCAGTAGTAAAAGTACAAGATGTCTGGCATGGTTACATAAGTAGCACACAGTATTGATTATTGATGCTTACGTAAGAAGTTACTCGGTTATACTCAATTATTGCTATAGTAATTCATTTGCATCATATTTCTCATATTATTGATTCAATTATTGTCACAAAGATCATCGCATAATATGTTATATTATTAAATCAATAATTGAGATGACAGAGAGTTAGTCATATTATTATTGCAATATCGACAATGTCTAGAAGTTATGTCGAGGAGAGGTTTGGTCACCTAATTGCTTGGCTGATAAGGAGAAATTCTTATCGGAAAGCCCCTCTTTCCTGGGAACGACCTGGTTGTTAAATATTATGAATTATAATATTAATGATGAATAAGTTCGTGTTGATTAAAGATGAAATTGATAGTTCCATTGTGTTGGAATTAGTAGTGTTAGTGAAAATCGACATTTATTTTGATAATAATTGATGTTTGGAGGTTATATTGACCAATCGGGTAATTAACTAGATAAATGAGCAATTAATTGTTATTAATTCACATGCTTATAACTATGTGTTCACATGTGTGTACTATTGATTCACATGATTTACTATTAGGGGAGTTGGTGCAAGTTTGATAATACTTGCATGACTAAGTTAAAAATGGAGGTATAGATGAAGGTACTATAATTAATTTTTTCACATGTTTAGAACTATTGAGTCACATGATTTACTATTGATTCACATGATTTACTATTAGGGGAGGTGGTGCAAGTTTGATAATACTTGCATGACTAAATTAAAAATGAAGGAAAAGATGAAGGTATTATACTGTAATATTTTGAGCCCCAAAATATGCAATTATGGAAACTATATTTTCCTATAAATAGAAGTTCATTCCTTCATTATTTTTCACCAATTCACAAAAGCTATAGAGCAATTATTATAGAGAGAAAGAAGAAGAGAAGTCTGCTAGCTCACTATTCCAGTATCCAGTTTTCTTCTAAGGTAAGGGATATTATTATTATAGTAAGGGATATTATTTCTTTCATATTCATGAAGAGAGTTATTTCTTTCAATATTTATAAGGGTTGTTATATGATTTTTATTATTACATTGGAATAAAGCTATGCATGCGATTTCTATCGCGTACACGGTGAATTCTTACATTATTCTATTCTTTATTATTCTATTGGAATAACCTGTCTGTGCGGTCTATCGCATGCCTGGTGAATTCTTCTGTTATTCCATTCTTTATTATTTTGTTAGAATAACCTGTCTGTGCGGTTTATCGCATGCATGGTGAATTCTTTTGTTATTCTATTCTTTATTATTCTGTTGGAATAACCTGTCTACGCGGACTACCGCATGCATGGTGAATTCTTCTGTTATTCCATTCTTTATTATTCTGTTTGAATAACCTGTCTATATGGATTACCGCATGCATGGTGAATGACCATTCGTATTCATTCCTTATTAAATTGTGAAAATAATCTGTCTACGTGGATTACCGCATGACGGGAGAAAATCCATTTGCAGTTTCATATATTCTATTTTACTCTTATGAGATATCATTTCTTTTGTGCTCGTCATGGAATATCATTTTCTTTGGTATTTTTCTTTTACGAGTTACTATTCACAGGTTACTATTCACCCAGTTACTATTCACTCTAGTATTATTCATTCGGGTATTCGGGGAACTTTTCATGCCGGAGTACTATTCACGAGTTACTATTCACCCAATTACTATTCACCCAAATATTATTCACTCGGGTATTTGAGGTACTTTTCATGTCGGGGTACTATTCACGAGGTACTATTCCCAAAGTACTATTCACAGGGTACTATTCACGGGGTAATAATTACCAGAAAAATATATTTCTTTTTTGTCCAAATTATTTTTGGTACATGAATATTATTCTTGAATTTTACTCTACAAAGCAGTGTCATGTTGACAATTTGAATATTTTAAAACTCTAGATAAATTTAAAGTCTTTAATATTTATCCTTGATTTTGTTTGATTTGATTTCATTTGATTATTGCTTATATCATTGTCATCATCCTCATGCTTATATTGTGATAAAAGTTATCTTTGGCTTACGTGCATAGATGGACTTGGTATGATTATGACCAGGGATTATTCGGTATAATCATGACCGTAATGTAACAAATGATGTGGTAAAAGTCATCATTGGCCTGTAGTTCATTGATGGACAATTGTTGGAATGATTATAACTAAGGATTATTCGGTATAATCATGACCATTGTTGAAAACACGAATATCCTTGGCCGTAGTGCATGGATAATTCGTGGTCATAATACTAATGAATATCCTTAGCCGTAGTGCAAGGATGATTCGATGATGTGAATTATTTATTAAGCTAAGTCTCAGCGATAAAATATTGATTATACACTTTTAATTCATAAAAGATAGTAGATATCATGCTCTACTTGACTCTTTTAAAATACAGTTGTATGTCTTTGGCCTGTAGTGCAAAGATGAATTTTTAATGAATATCTTTGGCCGTAGTGCAAATATGAATTTATTAGTATGATTATGAACAAGAATTGTGATTTGGTATAACCATGATTTTTGATATTTCAGGTAAAGATAAGTGATGAAAATTATCTTCGTCCTGGATGCAAAGAGGAATTTAGAATCACAATTATGTTTATGAGTTATTCACATGATTGTGGACAGGAATTGTTAATTGATGTTACAGGGATAAAACATTCTTGGTGGACTTTTAATATGGAGAAGATAATAGACCTGATGGTCTATTTGACTCTTCTAATGGATTGCTCGTTCCGCTGCAACTATGGTTGAAAAGTTTTATCATCTACCATATGTTCTAAATTGCTGATTTATTACTGATGAAGGCTATTGATAAATTAATTATCTTTAGTCATGATATTCTTTACTAGGCTAGTTGTGCTCACCCTTTTTGCTTCACAATTCCTTTCAGGTAATAAGAGTGTAATTTGGGTCGAGGGGGTAACAAGGATTAGAACGATGGTACATAGCTATTGAGGTTTCCCAAAAGCAGTATGAAAATAATTTTATTGAGAATTTCAGGATAAGTGTCTTAGTATTTTATACGTCATTTTAACAGATTAATTTTGGTGAACCAAATAGGGTGAGGTGAACCCAACTTTGGAAGGCGTTTTTGCCATTATCATACAAGATGTCTAATTATTGCGGGGCGATTTCGTGTTATCATAAGACGAGTTGTGTACATCTACTTGCTGAGTATATCTATTAGCACTACCTATATAATCTTGGAGTTTTGTTTGAAATATAATTCTCAATTAGAGAAAGCGGAGATAATTATATGTCAAGAGAAGACTCACCATTGGAAAGAAGATGATAGTAATCTTCTTGTTTTTCTTTGGGGACTATTAATCAACCAAGGATAATTTCTGTGGATATATGATATCTATCATAACCTGCACGCGTGGCCTCCCATGTGATACGAAGGTTTCTTGAGTATTTTCCAAAGATTTTAATTTCTAAAAGCAGGTTATCGATTTGTACTTTTATGTAAAGTACCATTGTAAGGTTGTGGTCGAGGCACCGTAGAGAGTTACATACATTTGTATTAAAACTCACAATTTAACTATGGTCGTATTCTGCACGACAGTTCAACGGTTGTATAAATGAAGTTTGTAAATAATTTTTCTAGTGTGATATCTGGCGACTCAGAATGGGTCGTGTGGACCAATTTTGGGAGCGTCACAATACTGCTTTGTGGAGTAAAATTCAAAAATAATATTGTATCAAAAATGATTTGGACCGAAAAGAAATTAATTTTTGTCATGAATATTATCCTGGGTGAATAGTAACCGAGTGAATAGTATCCCATGAATAGTACTTCGGGAATATTACCCCGCGAATAGTACCTCGCGAATAGTACTCCGGCATAAAAAATTTAATACTTATCAAGAATGCTCAGAATAATATTTTCATGAAAAGATACTGGATAAAGCACAAATATCAAGGATATTCTACTAATTTCATGGAGTATAGAAGCCAAAACATAACAAAATAAGTGTAGAATTCTGAAACTAAAATGAAATAATATCACTTACATACTACAGAGTATCGGAGAAAATATTATTTCATACGAATATTGAACAAAAATAATATCCCTTACCTTAAAAAGAAGATTATTCCAACTGGTATAGCGGGGATATTCTTGAAGAAAACTTTCACTATTTTCTACGCTCAAAGCTTTCTTAAACTCTAAAGAAATACGCTCAAGATTATAGAAGAAGAATTCTCTGATTCTGGTGTGATTTTCAATTCTAAACTAAGCATCCTATTTATAGAAGAATGGAAATGGTACTATTTGAATTTTAGAATCACGGACTGCACAGTATATATATAAAAAAATCACGGACGCCTGAATCAGATTTCATATAATCTTACTATGCAAACACTATGCAGACACTATGCAAATACTATGCATAATAAAATATAATATATTCTATTTTTCATAAAAAAACAAAACTTATAATATATATATATATATATATATATATATCTTACCCTGCCATTCAAGCCATCCATTACAATTTCCTCCCGTGACAACCAAAATAATTTCCCCCCCCCAAGACTTTGTTACACACGTGGGCCCCACCCGTGGCCCCCACCTCCTAAAATAACTTTCTACTGATTATTTTGAAAAATGGGTATATGGGGGTCCATAAGCAAAATTTATAACAAATACTTCATAAAAATTCCCTCAATATTTTTAACAATATTTATTCATAATTATTATAACTCGCAATATTAACAATCAAATGGTTCCCAGGAAAGAGGGGGCTTTTCGATAAGGATTTCTCCCTATTGGCGCGCAATTAGGTGACCAAACCCCTTTCCTCGACAGAACTTTCTAGATATCGTCAATAATGCAAATAATAATATGAATAACTTGTCATCTCAATTATTGATTTAATAATATAAAATATTGACAATAATTGAATCAAATAACGTGAGATCTTATCGTGAATTATTGTAGCAATAATTGAACAAAATTGAGTGACTTCTCACGTAAGCATCAATAATCAATACTGCAGTGCTACTATGCAACCACAGCGTATTCTTGTACTTTTCATCAGGGTAATTTAACAGGTTAACGGTAAAATTTCCATAGTTAATTTCATAAAAAAAGCTACTTTATCGCTTTTTAACTCCGATAATAATTCTGTTGTGAGGTCCACCAATGATTGTGCCGTCGTACGAATATTTCCTGTTAAAACGACTATTCCCCGACCAATCGAATATTTTATAACAACTTGCTTACTTTGCAAAAATTTATAAATATTACCCACAACTATAACATTATAACAATTTCACACCATAATATTTAAAAATGATATTTATAAAATCGCTATTAATTTATTAATCTTTTTTAAAGTAAGTATGTGATATTTTTAAATTTAAAGTTAATATAAATTTAATCAATACATATTTTAACTTATTTTGAAAAAAAAATATTATTACTTATAAAATTTATTACTTTTTCAATTCTTAGCAAAATTATTAAGTTTGAGAATGCATCAAATTGACTTATAAAAATTAATAATAATCTTATAATTTATAAAAGAGTATAATTTATCAATTGTATTCCACTATAAATTAACTTTTATTTTTTAAAATTTTAAGTAATTTATGAATTTGAGTATTGAATGGATTAGAAATTGTAAATGTACATAAAATCAATATTAACTTTTAAAAGTTAATTTTTGATATTTTAAATTTAAAATTAATATGATTCATTTAATTTAAATTTTGAAATAATAAATTTAATAATTAATAGTACTTTTATAATATTTATAATTATATGGACATAACTTAAATAAATTTAAATCAATTTTAAATTTGAATACATTTGAAATTAATTTTTAAAAAATAAGTCAATAATAATTATATAATTTGAAAATGAAGTAGTAAAAAAGTCATGTGACAATAATGTCAAGATGTGTATGATTGATGAGTTGTCTACTTTAATGGGTGTGAAATGTCATTTTGCATACATAGAAAATTGTCATTTGACTCCCTCACTCTAGGGAGTAAAATCCTAAAGATTAAAATAGAAAGTTAAATAAGGATAAGAAAATTGTTGCATAATGATTTGTTGATATATTCTTTAAAGTTGGAGATAGAGAATTTATTAAAAAAACTGTTGTGAATGCTCTTAATATGGAACCAGAGGAGGTTTTCTCTAACTAAAATATAAGGAAGGAGTTTCTTTGCAATTTAGCCTACAAAGATGATAATAAAATCTGACGACCCAATAACTATATCCTTGTTCATAAAAAGCAAACACACGCCAAACATTTCTCTCTCTCTGTCCATGGCTTTATGGCTTGTATTTCCTTCAAGGTGTATCAGTTCATACCAAAGTTAGCAACTAAGATGCCGTTCGGTGTATTGGAACTAATATCAGCTTCGATCTCCCAACAAGGTAACATTCCTCTCGATCCCTCTATTAGTGAGTTTAATTTCTTTATTATTATTATTTAAACTCCTGCTGAAAAAGATAAATGCTGGTAGTATATATCTGACAAATACTGAAGTTTATACTGAGTGGTATACATGTGATATATATCTAATTTCAGTAACTTCTAATTTGATTAACAAAATTCGGTACCAAATCAATTTGAATAGGGTTTTTATTTATTTTTGGGTTTTACTTTCTTTCTAAAATTTGAGATATATTTTTCTTTCTTGGTTCGTTTAAAATTAAAGATATATTTCTATTTTAGGGTCATAAAGTGACATAATCTTTCTAATTTGTTGTACTATTTTATTTATCATTTGTAGCATCATTCTACCACTCCTAAATTTTTAGCTAATATTAAAAGTATCTTTAAAAGTAGCTGAGTTATGTCTAATTTTAGAAATGATAAGAGTATAATAAAATTTGACTGATTACGAATCTGTCCCTCCAAGTTACTAGCTAATTTCAAAGTAACCATTCAATTATCAAATTAAACTCTTGACTCTTTATAGTTGTCCTTTAGTGTCAATTATGTTCCTTGAGATGACTTTTTTTTTCTCAATTTTGTGTCGCATATTAGTCATGCACTTGTATTAATGAATGAATATTTGTTATTTTACCATGTATAATATCCAGTTCACCTTGTTCATATGTTCGTTATAACTGGGTGTTTAACATTATCAAATGACAATAATACCCTCATTATACCTGCACATGAGCAGACGTCCCTTACGAAATTGTGAAAAAATCAACCTGAGGAACATAACTAACACTAGGTGGCATTTATAATGAGACAAACGGTTCATGTTAGTAATTGAGTGACTACTTTGAAATTGACTGGCCATTTGATGGGAGAGATCTTGTAATTCAATCATAAAATTCTGGCAAGTCCCAATATCAATTACCATGGATCTATGTTTTTTTAAAGAAAATAAAAGGGCAAATTGCAAAACTGTCCCTCATGTATACAGTGAATTGCAACATAGACGCTAATGTTTTAATTTTTGTAATGTCATAGCGAATGTCTCAATTTTTTGCAAAACCGTCCCCTCTAACCAATTTTGTTCAAAATTATTATTTATATTTAATCAAAATATTGTACTTATATTTTCATTTAAATAGATCTTTGAGTTTTGTAATTAATTTTTTTTAATTTATTTTATTTGGTTAAATTAAAACAAATTTATTTATTTGAGAATCTATTTTATTATTTTAATGACGTATTTGCCCTTCTATTAGGAGAGAAAATAGTTTTATACATGAATTGACTATTTTGTCCTTATAAAACTCACATGACATGCACATGTCTTATTAATTTTGGTCAAAATTAGTTAGAGGGGAAGGTTTTGCAAAAAATTGAGATATTAACTATGACATTGCAAAAATTAGAACATTGGCGTCTATATTGCAATTCAGTGTATACATGAGGGGATAGTTTTGCAATTTACCCAAAATAAAATTATGATATGTAAGATTGTAGACATATAGTGATCATGATGGTTTTTATAAAATTCCTAATAGTATGTTAATTTGGATTTTTATTTTTGCAAATTCTAAACTAATCCAACTATGATGGAGATTGTTTTTTATGTTTATTTATTATAAACAACTCAGTCAACTCGGGACAAACGAAAACTCACCGAGTTAACCCAACAATTAATGTCATGATACGTAGTAAGATTTCATTATACTAGTCATAGTTGTAACTTCATTTAGGATGTTACATTATTATCGATAATCCTAAATAAGTGTAAAAACAAATTCCCAATTATTTTCAAAGCTTCCCTCTTTAGTTTTCTTGATAAACGGAGTAAGCACTAGAAATAAGAGGTTGTGTAACATTTTATAACCCATTTTCACAAACATGATTGAGTAGTTTTTGTTGTGGCTTTTTCCTTATAAATTGAATGATATAACAGGTTGGAGTCAAGGAAATTAAGCATAGAGCAGAGGTTCACAAAGAGTAGATCAAAGTGAGTACTAGAAAAAATGACATTGCCGAAGTTTGTGGTGCTCAAATCAAACTACAACAACAAATACTTGGGCTATGTTCCTAAAGAAGAGTTCAAAGATGTACATCAAGGTGTGGAGGCAACAAGGAACATTTTTCTCCGATTCTATATATCCAATGTTGACAGCCCATACACAAAGTTTGAAGTGCAAAGGGCAGAAATTGGGAATGGACTAGTGCACCTAAAATGTTGTTATAACAATAAATACTGGGTACGATGGTCGCCGAACCACTGGTGGATTGTTGCTGCGGCTCAAGAACCAGAGGAAGACAAATCGAAATGGTCATGTACATTGTTTAAGCCAATTTATGTTAATGGTAATGCTAACACTGTTCGATTTTTGCACGTTCAACTCGGACATTATGCTTGTTTGTGGAGGATTGGTGCGCCCTTTGGGTATTGTTTATTTGGAGGATCAAAAGATCCTGACAAAGATTCACAAGATGTTGTGACAATTATCGATTGGGATTCATTATTGAAAAAATCCCAATCATTTTCATTGCCAAGGTATGTTGTGCTTAAATCAAATTACAACAACAAATACTTGAGTTATGTACCTAAATATGAGTTCAAAGATATAGACCAAGGTGTGGAGCCAACTAGGAATAGTTTTCTCCAATTTTTTATAACAGAGGATGTGAGCCCTTACACAAAGTTTGAAGTACATAAAGCAAAGATTGGGAATGGACTTGTTCACATAAGATGTTGTTATAACAACAAATATTGGGTAAGGTGGTCGAAAAATCACTGGTGGATTGTTGCTGCTGCTGATCAGCCAGAGGAGGATCAATCGCAATGGTCATGTACATTGTTTAAGCCAATAGATGTTGATTGTGATGCTAAAAGTATTCGATTTATGCATGTTCAGCTCGGACATTATGCGTGCTTGTGGAGGATTGGTCCACCCTTTGGGGACTGCTTATTTGGGGGATCAAAAGATCCTAATGGAGAATCGTGTGATGTTGTCACGGTCATCGATTGGGATTCACTATTGACAACATCTGAACCTGTTGCATTGCCAAGGTTTGTGGTGCTCAAATCTAATTACAACAAAAAATACTTGGGCTATGTACCTAAAGATGAATTCAAAGATATACACCAAGGTGTGGTGCCAACAAGAAATTGTTTTCTCCGATTTTATAAAGACGAGGTTGTGAGCCCGTACACAAAGTTTCAAGTGAAGAGGGCAAAGAGTGGCAATGGACTCGTGCATTTGAGATGTTGTTATAACAATAAATACTGGGTAAGGTGGTCGAAAAACCACTGGTGGATTGTTGCTGCTGCTCATGAACCAGAGGAAGATCAGTCCAAATGGTCATGTACATTGTTTAAGCCTATCTATGTTGATCGCGATGCTAAAACCATAAGGTTTTTGCACGTGCAGCTCGGACACTATGCATGCTTGTGGAATATTGGTGCACCTTTTGGTGGATGATGCTTATTTGGAGGATCAATTGATCCCGACGGTTATTTACGTGATGTTGTAACAATAGTCGATTGGGAATCACAAGTTACAACTCTCGAATAAAGCAACCTTACCCATAGTAATGCAACTCGTTTTTCATAAAATGCTCGAGTGGAATGCCTGGAATGATCAGGATTTGTTGCTCAGGTGGAATATGGTGCACTTGAGGACAATATCACAACCTTACCATAGTATGCAACTATGCATCTCCATGTTCAACATTGTAAGAATAAGCCAAGTTGTGTTTTTATGTTTTGAAAGTCCTTTATGCTTTATGAATGATATCTATGTTGAAGACCTTCTAAAACCTTAAAATAAGAAAACTGCTTTGTACTTATTATATTCTAGTTAATCGAATTTGTTGAATTGTTGTTATATTGAAATGAATGGAGAAAAAGGCTCTTTAGTACAGCCATTGATCGAGGAGCTCAAAGCCCTCAGACTATGAAGTATGAAGTGTCTAAACTACTAGGATCAATGTAAGCTCATGAGATAAATATACAAGAGCTTGACTATATATGATGAGAAGTAGAAAGGATTTGCTGTTAAAGTTAATGACAAATCAGTGAATGAATGACCCAGAGCCTTTGGCTTGAGTGAATGAAGCCGACTTTGTGTACTCTAGCTACCAGTAAGGAGGAACTACAACAATTCTGAGTAAGGCAAGCAAAAATACATGAACAAGACAAGGCAATAAACCAATGAATTATAGAGTTGGAACCTCTCAAGGTTAAGTTGAAGATTTTGGGTTCTAGCCAAATTAGTGTTGCCCAAAGTCGCGTTGACCTAGTCCAGTCTGTTTCATCGGATTTTTTATGTTCTCTGCATGAAATAGCGATGATTTTCAAGTGAAAATAATTCATCAATTTTTATAATAAATTGTCAATTCGTTTTTGTCCCCGTACTCTTAACTATTAACTCCCTTTTTTTTTATTTATTTGACGGTTTAGAGTGTTTAACACTTATTAAGGAAGCCTTTTATAGCTTTAATTATATCATTAAGATATATATGTATTACATCAATTATATTTGCATTAAGAAAATATATATAAAGTTGTTTAAATAAATGAGAGAAAAATTAAAAAAGAAGATACATGATAGCAATAGACGAAAAATTATAATTAATGCATTCTAAAAATTTGCTAATGTCAAATATATAAAAAAAAATTGAATCCCTCAAACTTATAATAAACGGGAATGGAGGGAATACCTTTTAGTAATTGAAATTTGAAAGAGAAAAAGCTTAACAACGTCCTGGAGCTCCTTTTTGCGTGCCTGCCTGCATAGACTACGATACTTGTATGATATATATTACTACTAAATGATGTAAAATATTAATCTTACAGACAATTTTAGTACTTTCTCCGTTTTAAATTATTATTATTGACTTTTGAAAATTAATATTATGTATTTTAAACTTAAACTTAAAATAATTAATTAAATTTTATAAAATGATAAATATTACAATAAATAATATGAAACAGAGTATAATTTATTATCATTGGCTCTAATATTGGAGAAAAGAAGAGAATGGGAACAGTGATGGTATGGTGATGTGAACCACTGTCCACTGGTATAAATGACAAGCCAGTCGATGAGTTGGTGAAATGCGGAAAACAGTGTACTACTATTACCCTACTCGTTGTATGATTAATGGTGTATACAGCTGTATACCGTCCGTCGATCATTTATGGCTTCTTTGGTCCCTTCTCCCATAACTCATATTCAATCTTAATCTTCGCAATGTGACACTTCCAAATTCAGGTTACCTTTACTTTAAATTTGGTACTAACCATATTAATATATCCATTCATCCCAATATATTATTAATTAAAATCTGTCTTAAATTACATATTAAACTTAGTTTAAATATTAGATTCTATAGATCTTTACATAAAATCATACTAGATAACATGACAATAATAATAAGGTAATTGTTACAATAACTCCTTAAGTCCGTATAAACACATACGCTTAATAAATATTTATTTTGTAATTTTATCTTTTCCCTTATCTTTTCCAGACGTACCAACGTTCTAGCTTTTAACTGAAAATATTATATTCAACGCAAGGGTGAACAAAAGTTTGCTCAACAGTTGAATATAATGGGACATAAATATATATAATAAAGGAATTAATTAACGAGATACTGAGCAAAACAATTCTTTGAAGCTTTGAATTTAGAAAATCAGGCTTTATCATGTTGTAAGGTCAAATGACCAGTAAACTCTGTACTAGAATTGACAGTACTAAAACTGCAATTCATATATACAAACAACTATGAAATCTGAACTATATCCTAAACTTGTACTTTAGGGAATCAGCCTAAGTACCCTATATTGTGCACAACATAACAATCTAATGACACATTACATGTCCTTCGGAATCATATGTCCGGTATTATATGCCCCTATAAAAGGGTTGTTCGTTCACAACATTATATAAAAGTGCGCACAACAACAAAATAGTTTGGAGAACATTAAATGAGATTTTCATGAATGAATAATATCGATATGTCTCAATATTTATCTAGCCAAAATAATAGTTTTGACATACCTTTAATATCATAAGAATAACTAAATCTGAAGTATTGCAGTTCAATAATTTGAATAATCTTGAAAGAACAACTTTTGAATTTAGTATATTCAATATAAACTTATTCGAGTAAGAAAGGTTGATGTACTTGCCTCTCGCGTCGATTAGATTTTTTTAATAAAAACAGTGACTTGCCACAAAGTAGCCTACATATATACAGTATCGGCTTACTAGCCTACATATATACAGTATCGGCTTACTTAGTTATGTTATAACACAAAATCCATATTTATGGATACACATAGTTTTACTATGGTTATTGAAGCCATATCCAATAACTAACATGTATGTTATTTACTAACATTAGCCAAGTATACATTCAACTTTTATTTGCAAATATAACTTACTACACATAGGCATATAGTTTATCACAACACCTTTTTATAGCTTAGTTTATATGACACTTTCATACAAATACCACACATAGACACACATCACCTATAAAGTTCATATATATCACAAAACATACTTGTTTTTGTCCAAACATGTCATATTATAGATCTTAGAACATAACATACTTTTATTAACTTATTTAGTCATGCTAGGACATTTACAAGTCTTAAATTTCACTTTTAAAAATATATTTCAAAAATTCAAAATCATGATTTTTGAGGCATCTTTGAGGATTTTTAGAATATTCTATGAAAGTCTTTTGAACCTATCATTTGTGAATTTTTATAGACTCCATACCATAGTATTTTATCATTGGTTTAGGTCATAGAAACTAACAAGTTAAGTAATTCAAAATTAAGCCTCAAATGGGCTGTTCTTAATAGTTTCTTAAGGAAACTGCACTTTTTATGAATTTCGACGCTACTTTGATGAGTTTTAGGAATTTTTGTATTAGGCTTTTGGAACAGAACTCTGACATACTTCTAGCCTATATACCAAAGTATTTTTGTGTTGGTTTATGTTTTCATGTAAGCCTTTTATGCTTCTTGAAACTCATGCCCAAACTAGGTGTATTTCCACAGTTTTTAGTTTACTAATTTTGGTCAATTCTTGCCATTTTTATTTCTGACCTCTTGGATTCATTCCAACACTTGAATTATGTTAAGACTAGTTTTAGTATTTTCTTGACTTTACTAAGTATAGATTTGGTTTTGACCCTTTAAACCTAGTTTTTTCAAGCTTTTACATACTAATTTCTCAAGTTCTTGTATACATTAGCATTCCAACACTTGGAATAGCACATCATACCTCTAACTCACTTGTCTAATGTGTTAAAACTGAGTTTCAAAATCTCAAATTTCACACTTAGAAATTTTTCAAAAACTACAGTTTGAATGGTTTTATAGCCTAGTTTGGTGATTTGTTTGAATTTTTGGCTTAGGCTCTTGGTTCAACCATTTGGCCCTGCTTCTAGACCATACATCAAGGTATTTTAATCAAAATTTATGTTTCTTATTCATGCCAATTAAGCTTCCCAAAAACAAGGCTCAAACTTGGCAGTTTTCTCACTTTTTATAAAAATTGTTTTTGAATTTTTTTTCAAAATTTTCTAGTTTTGGCCACTAGGATAGTCTAGGGATGTGTATTTAAGTTACTTAAGGATCTTTTAGCATCACTACACTTTATTTAATCATCTAGCCAATTTTTACCTATCAAAGCTCAATTTAGGCTTGAAAAATGGATCCTAACTTGGTTTTATTGCTAGCTTTGGTAATGACCATGATTTAAAACTATTATAAGCATGCATTAGCAACTTTATATGATTTCATTTTAGTTTTATAAGTTCAAGTGTCAAGAATTACATAAAACAGTCCAATTTTGGGCTTAAAATGATATTTTTGACAAGTCTAATGCTCAAAACATTTTAGGTTTTGTTTCTTTAGCTTGTGTAGCTTAATTATGTCATATTATGACTATTGAAACTTGCGTATATGGCCCAGGTATGATGGTGCTTCATTTTGGTGTTCATAGCTTTTATAAAGCTTACTTTTTATGGTTTTAAATATGAAATTTAACTCCCATCTTTACTTAGGCTAGCAAAAATAATTAATACCCACATCATTAATGATAATGGTTCCATGTAATTTAAATAATTCATGATAATACCTAATTTCTTTATTTATTATTAAATAACCCTTTTAATTATATCTTAATATAATTAATTCTTTGGACACATAGATAGCTTTATATCAAGAATCTTTCTCAATTAAGCCGTGTTGGCTTTCCTTTTCATTCTTGATATTTAAATATCATTATAATAATGTATATCATTCTTCCTTCCTTTACCATTCATAATCTATGATACTTAACAATTATTAAGTAGTAAATATTTATAAAGCCACATCGATTAAGTATAATTAAAATAATAAAAATTTATACTCAAAATTTGACATTACAATAACTGGATATTATATAGAATTTTTTGAGTTATTACACACAATCTTATTTTAGTCCATAAAACATTAAAATTCCAATTGTGATTGAAATTTATTTTAAAACTTCAACAACATATATATATATATATATATATATATATATATATATATATATACATTTGCTTAAAAATACCGTGGCAAAGAACCTAGTTGATAATCGTTGATCTGTGGGATGAAAGGTTGGGATTGAATTTTATACCAATCCATCCGCTACAGGCTGTAGCGAAAGTTAAATATTTCTAAAATTAATGCTAAATTACATTGCTGCCCCTTGCATTATATGCATGTTAAGTTTGGATGGGAAGAGCCCTACCGCTAGAAGCCGATAATGGCAGCCCAATAAGCCAAAAGCATTGGTGATCAAACACTTGACCGACAAGCAAACCGGATCGACAAGCAAAACTGGATCGACAAGCAACCGACACCATGCAAAACCAAGCCTTGAATTCTGACTGTATGGCGGTAGGCACTCCGCCATATAAACCTACCGCTCCTCTTTCTCCCACTCAAAGCTTTTTTTGCTTATTTTGCTCTCAGTTCTGCCGCCCGCTACCCATAAGTTTAGCAACAAATATTGAAGCTCTGCCGCCCGCTACCCCTGCCTAAAGAAAAATTATATTGAAGCAGCAAAAACAGAAATACGCGAGCAAGAAAGTTGGATTGGTCACAAGTTCAACAACAAATATTCATATTCAAATATTATTTTGGTAAGATTTATTTGTCATATATTTAATTAAATTAATTAGTAAATATTATAATTTGTTTTTAAAAATGTATTTATAATAAAATAGAATTTTAAACTCTTAATAAAAATTGTCAATCATTCTTTATGTCTACATATATGCGTGTGAATTTTAAAAATTTTTAAGATTCATGTGTTTGGGTAAATTATATTACTAGGTGGTGAAGTAGTTAGTATAATTTTGATTGGTTATTAAATTATTTGCTTAAAAATTATAATGTAGTATTGTTTTATTATGAATGTTCATTTTGATAAAATATAGTGAGTTTTGTCGATTTAATATGCATGTTAATATTGTGACTAATAATGATTAATTATTATAAAAATGTGCAAAACAAAAGAATTATTTAAATTATATTAAAATGAAGTTTTTTTACTCATTGATAGGATATAGATATAATTGTGTTAATATTGTACTAATAATATTAATATTATACTAATAATACTAATATTGTGTTACATAGTTATTAAACAATATGAAAAACCTTTTATAATTTTTCATTTTTTTAGGTACTAGATGGACAGTTGGATTTATGGACCAATTGACCCAAGTGTCCTTAACGATCAACAAAATCATGTGTCGGATAATATATATGACGGGAAAGACAGGGGAAGACTACTCTCATGTCAATTAACTGAAAAAAATACGATCAATGGATATTAACAAAATCTCAAAAAATACTTTTACAAAATGTGGGTTTGGAAATTTTTGTCATCCCATGATTGTACCCTAAACCCGACATTGGGCTCGTGTCCGCCTTGGTGGAGAGATGGCGGCTGGAGACCAATAGTTTTCACCTAAATTATGGGGAAATTACAATCACTTTAGAAGATGTACATTTCATTCTTGGGTTGCCGGTAGTTGGCAAGCCCTTAACTTGTCCGTTATTTGACACTCCATTGGCTCATTTTAAAGAATGTTTTGGTAGTGAAGTAGCTGTTGAATTTCAGGAATCAAAAAAGTGCGGCTCTATTTCATTGCTATGGTTGCAGCAACATTTTAATAATTGTCCCCCTAAAGCAAGTAAGGAAATTGTTGGTCGATGCACAAAGGCCTATATTCTTTGGTTGTGTGGGGCAATATTGTTCCCCACTAAGAATAAAAACAATGTTCATCCTAGGTATATGTATTTTATTGCCAACGCTAAAAATTGTGTAACGTATTCTTGGGGTGCAGCTGTGTTGGTCTATTTTTATAGGTCATTGTATACTGCCACTAGGAAAGGAGCAAAATATATTAATGGTTGTGTCACTCTTTTACAAATTTGGGCATACGAGCGTATAATAGTTGGCAGACCTAACCCGCGGCAAAATATCTCTTTGTATACGCCGAAATCCATTTCTCTCGTACATCATACAAACTTCTAATCCACCCATTGTTTTACAATTCATAATTCCTCACACAATTGAAAACTTCTAATCTGCCAACGCTCTTCAAACTCCCCGATGGACAGTGAATTATACACACAATTGTTAAAATGGTCTTTAAAGGATGGGTGCTCGAATAAACATGATGCTGATTTCTCAGAAACTTGTTGCTAATATGCGAGAACCTGATAAGTGATGAGTAGAAGGGAGTACCTTAGCAATATCATTACTCATGGCTTTGTCTTGGTCAGTGATGATGGTTATAGGTGTCTTGTAGTCCATGGCTTCGAGCCATGTCTCTAATACCCACACGAAAGTGTCCTTTGTCTCATCCCTTAACAATGCAAATCCAAACAATATAGACTGAAAATGGTGGTTGACCCCGGTAAATGGAACAAACGGCATGCCATACTTATTTGTCCTATACGTACTGTCAAATGTCACAACATCTCCAAAATGTTGATACATCAATCTTGATCGGACGTCAACCCACAAAACACATGCTATGCGATTTGTTTCGTTTGATTTGACACGATAGAAAAAATTACCTAAACTTCCGGATCCAAGTTTTTTCAAATAATCTACAGCAGCTTGTGCATCATTTTCATCTGCAGAATCACGCCTTAATTCTCTCACCACATTCTGAACATTAACATTAGAGAAAGGAACATTTTGCAACCCGACATCCATTGTGCTCAAAACGTTCATCATCTTACTAGGACCAATACCAGACTTATTTAAAGTGTCAATTAATTTTCTTGCAACCGGAGTAATATTTCTATGTGTCTCGATCAAATCTACCTTGGTAGGGGTCACTAGGTGATGATTGTACTCTAATTGAATAGTAAAAATACACCAATTATCTTCTTTCTTATTATGAACAACATATATTCTAGCTTTGCATAATGTGCGTCCTATAGAGTCTCGCGGTCTAGTTATTTTTTTACTATCATCTTCATCATCAGGTAAACTCTTTACAGAAGTTGGTGTACCAGCTTTTTTACAAACATACAACCTAGACGACACATCATTAGTACCAGCATGTTTATGACTAGTTGCAATTCAAATCTCAAACCCATTTTTTTTAGCATACGACCTATAAAAAAATTCAACTTCTTCCAACTTAGAAAATAATTGACCAACGTACGACATCATTTCAGATTTATTACTTTCAACTTCACTTGCAAATTCAGATGTATTTTCATAAATATCAAAAATTTGAATAGAATCTGAAGAACTTATTACAAACCTTTTATGAGCAGGTATGTTGTGCTCCATTCTTTGAGATAAGAAGGAAAAATCTCCGGATCAGAAGTCTTTGACTGAAAACGAACAATATCAACTAAAAGGAAAAGAGTTATAATAGCAGAGGGAGAAAAATCGAGAGAAGCTTGATGTAGGTGAGATCTGTGTTTAAAATCGGAAGAAGCAAAATTTGGGTTTTAAAAAGGAAAAGTAGTACCGCCTCAAATTATTAAGCAAGAAGGAATTATTATTTGAAAAAGCTGACAAAAGCTGACCAGTCAAAGTAGTCAAAAGCTGACCAGTTTTCAAAAGGTGGGACCCTGCCGCTACAGGCTTCAGCGGGAGGGGTAAAATTATTTAACGTACAACTGACTGGGGCACCTTGGTAATTACGCTTGGTATTTGGAATATAAAGCCTGCCGCTACAGGCTCTTGCGGCAGGGTGTCACTTAACTTCAATCCTAACCGTTCATCCCACAGATCAACGATTATCAACTAGGTTGTTGCACAGTGTTTTTAGCAAACGGTTGCCACGGATGTTCACCCATATATATATATATATATATAGTAACCATTAGAGTACATTTATGGATGTAATATTTATACTTGTATTTGTTTATGGAGATGTAGTTTAGTATTATTTTAAAATGTTTGTGTTTTTTTGAAATGTTTATGGAGATGTAATTTATTATTACTTTGAAATAGATGGTTATATGCAAAACCGATTGTTTTAAAAACTAAATAATGTATATTGAAGGTAATCTAAATCTACGATTGTTAATTAACGATGGTAGAATCATGACTAAACGATCGTAGATTAATGACTAAATGATCGTTTAGTCATTACTTGCGGGCAGAATAAAGTGAATTGGCATGGTCTCATGTCTTACTTGCAACCAGAATATAGTGAATTGACACTTTTAATAGTCACAGAACCAATCTAGATAACATCCATTGATAGATAATATCACCAATCTTATAATAGAAATTAAACTACCATCCAATGAAATTAAAATAACATACATTGAAATTAACATGATCTTTTGTTGAAATTAAAATATCATATATTCAAATTAAAATATCATTCATTGCAATTAAAAAGTCAATAGTGTACATGGTACACAAATGAATTCACAAATAAAGGAACAAGAGATTTACCGGAAAACACAGAGAAACTCTCTAATGTGTAAATTTATATTTATCAAAATCAAAGTCTATCTAATTCAACCCACAAGCCGAGTTTATATATAGCTAACAAACTTTCTCTTCAAGTTAGAATCTTCCTAGAGATATGGAAATAAAAAAATAGAAATAAAATCCTCCTAGGGATGTGAAAATGATTCTAACAAACTTCCTAGAGATACGAAAAAATATCCTAACAAAAATAACAACTTATTATAAAAGATTTACTGCCTAATAAAATACTATTACTATAAAGAACTAAATAATAATAATAATAATAATAATAATAATAATAATAATAATAATAATAATAATAATAATAATAATAATAATAATAATAATAATAATAATAATAATAATAATAAAGTCCATTGACTTCTGAAGTTATGATGTCTCTTCGGAAGAAGTTCTCCACATCCGAAGTCATGACGCCATCCGAAGCCGAAGTCATGACACCATCCGAAGCTGAATCCCGACCCCGAAGACATAGACCAAACGCCTGACCCCGAAGTCAACTGATACATTGGCGCCAATCCCTTTACTTTTGGTCCTTTAGTATCGTCATCGTACTACCCGACCTTCTAGAATCTTCGGCCAGAAACCCTCCTGCATCACATGAGTTGGAGTTTCATATTAGAAAAATAAGTAAAAGAGGGATTACTTTTATACATGAATGAGTTTAAGACCAAATATCTTAATCTTTTGAGTCAAGTCCGGAACACGTATTATAATATTTTGTGTACGCTCGCGAGACGCACAAGCTCCCCGATTCACCCTCTAGAACTACAAAAGATTAATCCCAAGTTGCTAAAACCTCTTCAAAAGACGCATGCTAAATTGCTAATAGTCCTTCCGTCCCATAGTATATGACGTTTTAGATGATTACAATTTTAACATAAGTATAATCATTGCAAACAAACATATCCATAGTGTTAACTCATTTTTATTTAATACTAATGGACATACTAAATAACATATTTGTCATTTACATAAGTGAGGTCCAATATTATATCTTCTACTTTTCTTTCATAAATTGTTGTCAAATTTGAAAAAAAAACAGAAGGCTGGTCCTCACAAGGATGGACCTAGTGGACTGCTGTGGAATAAAAGGAGAAATGAGCAACACACAGAAGTTAAAGAAACTAGGACACACTGTAGGAGCTGTACTCGTTAAAACTCGTTTATGGAATAAAGGCAATAAAACAGATTAGTGGTTCAAAAGCAAAGGTACCTTCATGATTGAATTATTAACAACAAAATAAAGCAAAGGTACCTTCATGATTAAAGAGATGGCTGCTCTGCAATGGGAGGAGAATAGGACAGCCTGTTGTGGTCCTGTCTGGTGCAAACACATTTATTGAAAGCCTATTAAAGAGATGACTGGTTCAAAGCAAAGCTACCTTCAGGTACCTTCATGACTGAATATTAATAACAAAATCTACTTAACAAATTTTAGATGCTTTTCATCTTTAGTCCTCGAACTAATTTTTTTACATACTTCCTCCTCAAATTGTAGTTATTTTTCATCTTAGTCACCAAATTAATGCTCGATGGTCTTCCTTCCTTCTAGCGTGATATATCCAGTGTATCTCAGCAAACACCTTCAAGTAACATCCCTACAAGCGGTTAAATGGTTGTAGCTGATATATACATTAATTATAAATTTTAATATTCTCATTTTTATGAATTTATATGTATATTTTATTTAACTAATACATTTTATTTTGTTTCGTAGGAGATCAACTTTTAAATATTAAAATGGACTCTGGAAGATTATTTAGAATTCATTTGAATATAAAAGGATAAGAATGAAGACCAAGTTCAATGTACCTTAGATTAGATCATAATTATTTTTTCATATAAATTGATCTTTTGTTTTAAGGATAGGTAATTACTTTTATTTTTAATTTTTTTCCTTTACTTTCAATACTTCCGGCTTAACAAGGAGGAGGTTATAGATATTATCATGTTTAAAAACTTTCGTTTCCTTCCGATCACTCAAGTACGGCATCAGTGAAAGTTAGAAACCAGAGAGTACTATTGTTATCCAAATACTTCAACATTATTTATTAATTTGAATAGAATTTCCTTTTTAAATATGGTTACCTGATTTTCATTTTAATTCATGCAACCAGTAATCTTAATCTCTTTTGTTTCATATTTATCATGTCTAACTAAATATTTTAATACCTAGAGAATGATCAAAACTAGGTATTGCATACACTACAAGAAAAAGGGATATTTCTGACAGAATATCCGTCGGATTTAAGGATATTCCATCGAGGATACCTTAATTTCGACGGAAAAATTCGGTCGGATATGACCGCGTCGGAATTAAATCTGTCGGGATATCAGTCGGAAATAAAAAATGCCGATGGAACCATTTCTGACAGAATATTCGGTAGGAATTAATATATGCTCGACGAAATTAATTCGGTCGGAATTAGTCTGTCGATGTTAAGCTGCCACGTGGCATCTCTGGCTGACATGTGGGAAGGTTTTAATTCCGCCGAGAATAAGATATTTTTAACTGTTTTTTCTATTTTGGCAATATTCAGGGTTTCAACCCACATTTTTGTACCTGTAAACCTGTTTATTTTCCCAACATCACATACATCATAATAATAACCTTCCAACAACATATACACACACTAATAACTGACTTTTGTTCGTACATACAAGTCCAATATGAATTACACCTCCAAAAATAATAAAAATACTCTAATTTTCCATAAGATATACAAAAATGACATGTAATTTCAAGGTTTAAACTACAATATGTCAAACATCAACTAAACTACAAAAATTTACATCACATTAAGCTAAACTAAAGTAAAGATGACTAAAATATCTACTAATCATCTACAAAACTAAGTCATGCCAGTATTACTATCCCTGGTGTGAGAAAGATCATCATCGCCAAGCAAGCGTCGGACTTCTTTGCTTTAGGCGTATGAAAATCGTCGATGTCGTTCCTCCGCTCGTGATCGGAATGAGTAGCCTCCTCGGCATCGCCAACCCGCTTGGGATCTTCACCTTGATGATACAATTAAAAAAATAACACATTAGTCCATATGTGTTATAAAATTATATATATATATATATATATATATATATATATATATATATATATATATATATGGATGTCTATATTCATTCCTCCCATTGTAATGATCATTGATCTTTTTAAAACTCCCATGTCTCTTAAGTTTTGAAACTCATAACCTTTGAGTTTTGAAACCTCCAAGTATTAATGTTCATGTACCTATATATAGTAGCATTGTAAAGAGAATGATAGAGGTACAAATATACTATAACTTACATGGAAATATAAGGAGAATGCTCTCTCTTTTTACTAATCATTGGTCTTAATATTAGTATTCTTTTATAACACGTTATAAGCACAAAGCTCTACCCAATTTTGAGAAGAAAAAAAAGGTTCTCTCAACTCACTGTAAGTATTGTTTCATTATAATTAAATTTGATATACATATAAACATTTTGTTTAACAAAAGACGCGTGAGACAATAATGATAATGGACAACTTTAAAGTTTCTGAGAATAAAAATTACGTAAGTACACTACTTTTGTGATATAGTAGTATTAGTATAAACAAATAATCATTCCACCTTCAAATTCTCCCACTTTGAAAGTGACTAGAAAAGGGTAAATATTTTTATTATCTTCTTATAAATTTGCACTTAGTTATTTAATTTCTTACGTATTTATATGTTTATATAGATGTCAAATCTTATAAATTTGAATTTGTTGCTCTTGATTTATATCGAGCAATAATTGTTTGTCATGGACTCTTGATGCTGAGATTCTTATAAAGGCAAAGAATTTTGGAGATACAATTAAAGTTGGCAATCATGCATCCCAGTAGGATCATGCAAAATTAATGATTTTTATTCGCTATCATCTTCATGAAAATTAAAATCAGAGTACTTTACAGTAAAAGACTCACTGGTCTTATGAAAGGATGAAGACATGTTAGAGAAAATATTCATTATATTTCATGCCTCGAATATGCTTCTGCGGCAGCAATATCGAGAGCGTAAGTTCACAAAATATTCCCTGAAGCGATAAAGGAACTATGTTCCCAGAAGTGATATTATGGCTTTTGGTGGCTGTACAAAATAATGAGTTTTTGCTGAAAAACCAACAATCTCGCACGATTGATTCTACTACATTCCCTGAAGTGAATGGAACCTCATTTAATAATTATAGAGAAAATTATGGTTGTGGTAGTGAGCATGAAAAAAATAATCAATATAGAAAAGGGAATGTACCTGTCGTACTCGTAAACTTGATTTGGTAGATTTGTACCAAGACTCCATAAAAGAAAAGAAAATAGAATTGAAATAAACTTTATTGATCATAATGATCCTGAAGATCCCATGAATTATTTTAACTTTTCAAATGGAGTGGATATAACTAATTTTGATGTCTATGATTTCCTTGATGATGTTGATAGAAATGTCCATACCAATTAATTATTTTTATTTCGTTGTATTATGACATTATAATAAGTATTTTTATTATATGTTTTATTTATGTTTCAAGTAATAAAGTTAAATTTATGTTTTTGCATATATAAAGATGTATGGATCAGAAGCTCATCAAACTTAATTAAAAGCTCTGGAAGAGCGATTATTCATCAAACTTAATTAAAGTCACTGGAAGAGAAATTATAATGTTGTCAAAGGACACAAAACTTTATATTGATGATTATTTATATTCTTCTGAGACAAGCAGAAATTTGCTCAGCTTTAGATATATATGTTATAATGGTTATTATATTAAAACCAATAACGAAGGCAGTGAAGAATTTCTTTATATTACTTCAATAGTATCATGACAGAAGCTCATATTAGAAAAATTATCTATTTTCTCTTATGGATTATATTATACTAAAATGAGAATAGTTGAAACAAATGTTGTAATACACCAGAAGTGTATAATACACTAGAGGTGTTCAGATCCAAATGTTTTTATGATTTGACATGATCATCCAAGATCAATAATGGTGCGTTGACTTATTGAAAACTCCCATGAACATCCCTTAAAGAACTAGAAGATTCTTTTACCTATTGATTATATCAAAGTAAATTAATTACAAAACCATCACATTTAAAGATTATTATTGAGTGTTCATATTTCTTATAAAGAATTCAAGGTGATCTATTTGAACCAATACACCCACCATGTGTGGTTCATTCAAGTATTTTATGGTTTTAATTAATGCATTAACCAGATGATCACATGTATGTTTACTTTTAACTAGAAATATTACATTTCCTATACTTCTTGCTCAAATAATTAGGTTGCGAATACAATTTCCTGATTATATAACTAGGAAAAATTATTTAGATAATGCTAGTAAAATTCACATATCAAGTTTTTGATGAATATTGCATGTTAATTGGAATTTATGTTAAACATCATGTTGCACATACACATACTAAAAATGATGTAGCTGAATCACTTATCAAGAGACTTCAATATATTGCCTGACCTTTGATTATGAAATCAAAATTACCTGTTTATGCTTGGGGTCATGCTATTTTACATGTTGCATCATAACCTTAAGATGTGATGTTTTTTTTAAAAGCACGTTTCAAGGATTGTCCTTGTTAATGAAACAGTCTTCCCACCATTAGGGGGAGAAAAGTCGTTGCCTGAAGCATGACGTGAGATCGTTGCCTCAAGAACGACGAGAGATTAATTGGAACGTTTCAAAGTTATTTAATCTTGATCCTTATACAAATCAATATGAAATAGAAGTTCAAAGGATTATTCATTTGCATTGAATTGCAAATCAATTACCAGAAGTATTCACTGATAATAAGAAAATAATGAAATCTTACATTCCGACTACTAAAACTCCAGTAGAGATTGAAGTCCTTGTAGGACATTCAGTTAATATAGCAACAAAAGAATCAAATCCACACCTGAAGCGTGGAAGACCTATCGGTGTTAAAGATAAAATTCTCCAAAAGAAGAAAGTACAATAAAAATAAGTTTCAACCTATAAAGAGGTTATGCCCATGAAACATGCTACAAAAAATTTTAATAAAAAATAAAATAAAATTATTGATCAATCCAAAACTTATGAACAAAAATCTCCTGTAAATAAAACTCTTGAAGAGTTATCCCCTGAAGAGGATGAGTTATCTTCTGAAGAGTATTAGGTACTTGAAAATAACGAGATCCCAATACATTATGTATATACAGGAGACGAATATATTGGATAGAAATAAAATTATTGTCGATAACATAGTTTTCATATAAAGTTGTTCTTTATATTACCAGAGGTAATGATCATGAATATAAATAACAAATTGCTAATGGATGTAGAAATGTTTGGCTAATGTGGAAAGAGGTGATTTAAGCATAATTAAATTCACTAAGTAAATGTGAAGTTTTTGGACATGTAGTCCGAGCACCTAAAGGTGTAATGCCTGTTGGATACAAATGGGTATTTGTACATAAACAAAATGAGAAAAATGAAATTATAAGGTACACAACGTGACTTGTAGCACAAGGTTTCTCGCAGAGACCTGGTATTAATTATGAAGAAACATATGCTCTAGTAATGGACGGAATTACATTCAGATTTTTAATTAACTTGGTAGCAAAAGAAAATTTGGATATGCGATTAATGGATGTTGTTACAACATATCTGTATGGATCATTAGATAATAATATATACATGAAAATCCCTGAAGGATATAAAATGCCTGAAGCATATAATTCTACATCTCAAAGTATGTATTCTATCAAGCTACAAAGATCTTTATATGGGTAAAAACAATCCAGATGCATATTGTGGTATAATTGCCTTAGTGGATATCTTTTGAAAGAAGTATTTGAGAATAATCTAATTTGTGCATGCATTTTTATCAAAAGATCAAAATCTGGATTTGCTATTATTACTGTATTTATTCATGAAAGATCTTGCTCCAGAAGAGTTGACAAAAACAACAAATTTGAGATGAAAGATATTGGTAAGACAAATTTTTTTCTTGGCCTACAAATTGAACTATGAATTCTTTTTCATCAATCAACATACATAGAAAAAGTCCTGAAGTAACTTTACATGGATAATGTTAGTCCTTTGAGTACGTTAATGATAGATTGGTCACTTGATATCAAGATAGATCTGTTTTGACCATAAGAAAATGATAAAAAAAATTTAGTCCTGAAGTACCATATCTTCATGAAATTGGTGTTTTGGTCCTGAAGTACTATATCTTAATGTAATTGGTACTTTGATGTATCTTAAAAATTTGACAAGACCTGATATAACATTTGCAGTTAACTTACTAGCAATGTATAGTTATGCACCAGCTTAAAGACATTGCAATGAAATTAAACATATTTTATGTTATCTTCGTGAGACTATTGATTTGGGATTATTTTATCCAAAGGGTGATAGAACCAATCATATTGCATCAAAATTATTTTTTACATATGAACCCTAGAAGAATGGCGATATTGATATCAAGCATATATGATCATCTGATAATTTGGTTGATATATTCATTAAGTCATTACCTACTACGATTTTGAAGAAGATGGTGCACAATATTGGCATGCTTTGACTTAATGATATTTTTACCATGAACAATGGAAATTTTATGTACTTATAAAGGGGAGTAAAAAGGATATGTGTTGAGTGCACTCTTTTTCCTTCAATAAGGTTTTTTTCCATTGGGTTTTCCTTTGCAAGGTTTTAATGAGCCAATCCCAAGGCACTAGAAGTTATACAAGAATCGTGTATTCTTTTCCTTCGCCAAAAATTTTCCCATTGGGTTTTTATTTGGTATGGTTTTTAACGAGGCATATTCTTAGAAAATTGTTGCAAAAAAACTCCATCCATTCTGTATGAAGACAATGTTGCATGTATTGCTCAATTAAAGGGAGGATACATAAAAGGAGATATAACAAAGCATATATCATCGAAATTCTTTTTCACACATGACTTTGATAAGTGTGATGACATTGATGTTCAACAAATTCAATCAAAACATAATCTAGCAGATTTGTTCACCAAAGCATTACCAACTACAATGTTTGAAGGATTACGTCGTAATATTGAAATGTGATAGCTGAAGGACTTAAGGATACATTCATGGGGGAAGCTAATACGCGCTGCACTTTTGTTTCCCTTACCCAAGGTTTTTTTTCCATTGAGATTTCCTGGTAAGGTTTTTAATGAGACAACTTTCAATGCATATGACTATACAATAGATATCCAAGGGGGAGTGTTATAAAATTATAAATATATATATATATATATATATATATATATATATATATGGATGTCTAGATTCATTCCTCCCATTGTAATGATCCTTGATCTTTTTGAAATTCCCATGTAACTTAAGTTTTGAAACTCATGACCTTTGAGTTTTGAAATCTCCAAGTATTAATGTTCATGTACCTATATATAGTAGCATTGTATAGAGAATGATAGAGGTACAAATATACTATAACTTACATGAAAATATAAGGAGAATGCTCTCTCTTTTCACTAATCATTGTTCTTAATATTAGTATTCTTTTATAATTATATGATACAATTAAAGATACATGTGACGCTCCCAAAATAGGTATACATCACCCATCTTGAGTCGCCAAATACATGGTACAAAATTCAAATACAAACTAATAATACACCAGTCATGTAAAATACGACAAAACATATGCTGTGAGTTTAAATACAAATATTGTCTTCTAGATAATATCCACTCTCAGAATAAGTCCTCATTACATTTATTGTCACACTATTTAACAGAGTAGTGAAGACTACTAGCTAATACTATCATCTGGACCATCACTCCATTCCCCGACTCGTCCCAGCTACGTTCTCATTTCCTGAAGAGAACAGTGAAAGAAAGGGTGAGCTCAACTAGCCTAGTAAGAAATATTATGACTAAGATAATGCAGAATAAATTATCATTAGTCTTTAACAATGTTAAACTGATAAAAAACAATATACAACAAGTTTAACTGCAGCGGAACAAGCAATCCATTAAAAGAGTCAAGTAGAGAATAAAATCTACTATCTTTTATGATTTAAAAGGTTTTTCATCACTTTTATCGCTGAGACTCAACTAAATAAATAATCCACATCATCCCTTTACTACCACCAAGGATATTCATTAGGGTCACAACCACAAATTCCATGCACTACGGGCCAAGGATATTTGTGTATTCATCAATGGTCATGATCATGCCAACAACTGTCCATCAATGCACTACGGGCGAATGAGGACTTTTACCACATCATTTGTTACATTACGGTCATGATTACACCGAATAATCCCTGGTCATAATCATACCAAGTCCATCCATGCTCTACAGGCCATAGATGACTTTAAAAATATAAACATGAGGATGATGACAATGATATAAGAATTCAATAAAACAAGTTCAAGAATTAAGTTATTCAGGAACTAATAACGTCCAAATTGTCAACATGATACTTCTTTGTAAAGTAAAATTCAAGAATACTCAGAAGAATATTTCCATGAAAAGGTACTGGATGAAGCGCAAATATCAAGGATATTCCACTAATTTCATGGAGTATAGAAGTCAAAATTTTAACCAACTGAGTATAATAACGAATGGAATAACAAAAGAAATCACCATGCATGCGGTACTTCGCATAGACAGGTTATTCCAACAGAATAATAATAACGGAACCAGGTCAGGTGAAATTCACACCGACAGGATGTTCCAACAGAATAATAAGTAATGGAATAACAACAGAAATCACCATGCATGCAGATTGCCGACAGACAAAAGTTATTCCAATGTAATAATAAATAGCGGAACTGGTCGGTGTAAAACACATGCATGAGGATATTCCAATGAATAATAATAAAGAGGCGGAACTGTGTCCGTGTAAAACACATGACAAGATGTTCCAAAACCAGAATAATAATAAAAGACGGAACAGTGCGGTGTAAAACACATGACATGGATGTTTCAATGAGAATAATAAAGATGGAATAATAGAAGAATGTCACCAAGTATAGGGTGGCAGCGTATCTGAGTTATTCCAATGAACAATAAAGAAATGGAATAATGTAAATTCTCTTCATGAATACAAAAGAATAATATCCCTTACCGTAAAAGAAACTTGATATTAAGTAGCAGAATACTTTTCTTCTATCTCTATAATTTCTCTCTACAGTTTATCTCTCTAGAGTTTCAATGAATTCGTAAGAAAATAATGAAGGAATGAGCTTTATTTATGAAGAATGGATCAGATAAGAACTAATTCATGAAGCGGTCCAGATTGATTTACTTTAATCTGACGATTCATATTTAAAGCAAAATCTTTTAAATAAAATATAATATATTCTATTTATAATTTTACTATCCAAAACACTATGCAACACTACGCATAATAAAATATAATATAACCTAATTATTATCAAATAAAACGAATAACTTTATAAAAGTATTCTTTTTATATAAAAAGATGTTTACTGTTTTATTACGTTAATAATACTAATAAAACAAAACCTGAGTGACTTATCATATAAGCATCAATAATCAATCTTGTGTCTTCTACTACGCAACCACACGTATCATTGTACTTTTACTACTGAAAGTAGTTCAACGAAGATAATCAGTAATACTTCGCCATTATTTTCATAAAAATATTTTTGTTATTTTCTCAATCCGACAATAATTCTGTTGTGGGGTCCACCAATGATTGTACCGTCGTACGGATATTTCCTGACAAAAAGAATATTTTCCAACCAATCGAATATAATATGACAACTTGCATACTTTGCAAAATTTATAAATATTACCCCCAACTATAACATTATATTAAATTCATTCCATAATACTCAAAAATGATAATTATAGAAAATTCATCTTTATTCAAAAAGTTGGGGTCTTACAATACAACTAAATGAAAATTAAATAACATGCAAAACACGTAAATTTAAAATGCATAGTATACTTGATTATTCGAGGGTTGACTCAGCATCGACCCAAATTAAAGTGCCCATAAGTAAGGTAACCACCATCCAGACCACCTTGTCGCGTATCGCAACGAACTGCTCTAGAGAGATATTATTGTCTAATTATTTTAACCTTCATATTACCTGCGTGTAAAATTCGTTTATGATTCTTATTTTAGTTAACAAGTTTTGATAATTTATTGTTACACTATGTATTTTCCACAATCTATGCTTACTCATATTTAATATAGAAATCATTATTTTTAAAGGGAAGGGAAAACAAAATTAGGAATAAATTTGGAAAGTAGGAAATTATTTATTAGGTTAAATTTAGTCGATTCGAATTTCTAGGTATCTTTTCTCATTAATAGTTTTTGTTATTAATTGTTAGTTCACATTATTTAGTTAATTAATCATCTCTACCATTTTTATTTCTAATTTTCTTAGAATATAAATTAATAATTTGATAATTAATATAGTCTATGTGGTTCGACTTGTATTTGTCAAGTCTACAATAAATACTGTGTACTTACAGTACATAATTTTATCACATCAGTAGTCATTGCGGGTGTAGCGTCCCCAAATTTGGGTACTAATCACCATGAACCTGGTACACCAATTCTATAACTATTGCGCATGATATAAAAATAAATTGTTTATACAAATACCTTTACAACATAATCCCCAAGGTCGATAACCTTAACTTATTACCTGAATTCAAAATCCTACTCGACAAATAATATCATTTGTCTACAATACTATTATAATTTTAACCTGCACAATAATCCAATGCTGGAATTGTCTTTGCCTTTGTATGTATCCGAAGTTTCGTCCTAATATTAAATGTTAAACATGATATAACAAGGGTGAGCAATAAGTTTGCCCAACAAGTTTAAGTTCAAAGAAAGATATATCATGATTGAAAAGAATAATAAGCTAACAAACTTTCAACAATATAACAATTGTGAAAGAACATGAATAAATTTCCATAACTGAATGACCGAGTCAATAATAATGAATGGCCAACAATGAACATGAACGAATATAATTGAACCAAATGTTAATAAAGGTGATCAGCCTTTTATACCTTATTAATATATGCAACATGCACAACGTGCAAATCAATAATCAAAGATGTGATATAATTAGCAATGATTAACCACACACATGCTTTGAAATAACAATTCAGGTTTGAGTTTGAGAACTTGCACAATAAAAGTATAGGAACTTGCTCAATAAAAGAGTATAGTTCGAGAAAACTTGCGTGTACCGTCGACTACTATTACGCAAAGCTAATTAAGCTTCAGTTGAAAGACTTGTTATTGATAATATCGATCTCCCAATTAAAATAATATCATCACATATACTACTGTTATATACAGTCATAATATAACTTAAACATATAAGCACATATTTCTAACAGTTACTAAAACACATAAGACCCGATATCAAGTCAAACTATTTCAGTTTGAGTTGAATTCGGTACTATTTCGACGTCCCGATTGCCCTATTGGATAATATCGAGTCTATTTTAAATAAAACTCTACTTAACTGCTTCAATATTGCTTTAGATAATTTAACTATTAATTATAACAGTTTTTAGAAGCTCGTAATAATTTTCAAATAAGTATTATAATTTATAATGATTTTTCAATCATTAATATCATTTTTAAATGATTTAAATACCAAATAAGTCCATTATCATTAATATTCAATTAATTTCAAACATTAATGAAATACATATCCCAATATTAAAAGTTATTTATTATAACTCGTAATATTTTTAATCTTTGTAATATCACCTTTAAATGATTTTAAAACATTTAAAACCATTATTAAATAAGCGCCATTAATATTAAAATATTAATGTATTTCATGTAAAAATATTATAAGTTATATATTATAACTTAAAACATTTTAAAAACCTTAAATCATTTTAAATGATTTTTAGACAATTAAAACTATTTTTCCATAATTTATTTAGTATGGTTATTAAATAAATTTATTATATTAATATTAAATATTATTAATGAAATTTATACCAAAATATTAAAAGTCATTCAAAATAACTTAAAATATTTTCTAACACTTTAATATATTTTCAAATGATTTTTAAAATATTAAAATCATTTTAAGTAATTTATTTAATATAATTATTAAATAAATTAAATATCATTAATATTTAAATAAATTAAAATATTATTGAAATATATCTCAAATTATTAAAAGTCAATTTTTACAAATTAATTATGAACTTTTCATAATTATTTTCCATTTTATTCTAATTATTTAATTAAATAATTAATTTTTATTCAAACCATCGCTAAAGGAGCCTATCGCGACAAAAACTGTAGCTATAGGTGTTCTTAAGCCTTCAAGAACATTCAAAGTCAGTTTCTTGGGTGCCTTGTTTGACCAGCTATAATTTGTTGCTCAAGATATTTTTGGGCATGTAGGTGTATTGGTTATGTAGTATTGATGTAATACAACATGTACCAACAATGTTCAAGGTTAAACTACATCACATAATGAAGATATAAGCATTCAAAATAGCTGTCAAAGTTGTTCTTCATTTTTTGAATTTCCAGAAAATAAGAACAGTGTGAGGGTTCTACTTTGGATCTTAATAACTTGGATTCTGAGCTTTGATTGTGTGTTTAAGTGTAACACTTAAGTAGTACGTATGCCAATGTACAAAAGTAATACACTTTTGTAGCTTAACAACATCATAGAAGCAAAATCTGGCTTGGTCAAAGTACCAGTCAGAAACTGTTCTTGAAGAATCTGGGGTTTCTAGAAATTCAACCCAGGCAGTTGGTCAACCCATATTTGACCATCAATATCTTTGATCCTGATGATGATTTAGGTGTTCTAGTGTCATTGTTTGGTAGTCCATATGTCAGACTATAAAAGCTATACACTTACATGGCCTAACAACTTAACAATTGCAAGATCAGAGGCTTAAAAAATGTTGTTAGACAGTTTCTGGAAAATCTAGGTTTTCCATATTCCAGATTATGTGCTTGGTCAACCATGTTTGAACATGAATAAATTGTGATTTAGAACTACTATGGACTTGATCCCACTTCCAGTGTACTCTCCTCATGGCATAGAACATCAATGATACACTTAGCCATCCTAACATCTAACAGATTTAGATCTAGAGGCTCTGACATATGGTTGTCAGACCTCAAATTAGGGTTCTTGACTGTTTTTAAAAATTCTTATTTTCATACACTTAGATGTTATGGATCCATGATGTATCATTATAGATCACTAAATAACATCTTATAACATGTATCTAAAAGTCAAAACACATAGTTTACATAAATCATAAGAATCTAACTTAAGTTAGGGTTTATACCTTTAATGCTCAATCTTGAATTTCTGTCCCTTGAATCTGATCTTGGCTTGCTAAGAGGTTATCTTGGCTTAACTTAGGACTGACTTCCTCTTAAACTTTCAAAAATTAGAGAGAGCAAGGGTCTTGGCTAATTAATGAGAACTAAAGTAAGATATTTTCTTACTTTAGTTTGCTTTCTTTTGATTCTATGGTTGCAAATGTTTCTAAGTGGCAACAATTGCCTGATTTGAGAGATTTAGAGCACATGGCAAATCTCCATTGATGACTCACCAAGATTTGGTGATATCTTTTAGTTAAAATTTAAGTAAAATGGTATTTTGGTAATTTCGCACCTATTAAGGGTATTTTGGTCATTTCTCCTACAATTCGAAGGGTAATTTGGTCATTTCACATATATCCCATAACTTTTAACCCTTAAGTTTTAATACTTAGCATTAGGGTTCCCAAATTAGGGTTTAGAAATTCTCGATTAGGGTTTAGGATTCCCAGAACTGAAATTAGGGTTTCCAAAGCTGGAATTAGGGTTTCTAACCAATCGTTAGGGTTTCTTAACTTAACATTGAATTTCTTATTATAACATTAGGGTTATACTTTACCTGATTTATACTTAACCCTTAGCCATATACTGTACACATATATAATCACAATACACAATACCACATAAGTTCTTCACAAAAATTTTAAATCCATACCTAGTTCCAGTCTAGGTCTTATTATTCAACCTTTACTTAATCATTTAAGATTTTATTAATCGTCTAAATTCTCGGGTTGTCACAGTAGGTGCCTCCAATGTGGATATTAGTGAGTGAGAGAAAGAAAGTAGAGAGAACAATCTTAGAGTTTTTAGAGTAAGAGTGTAATATTGCCAATAGAGCGAATGATTTTTGTTTATAGTGATGGCTAGTTTCTTATGTGCCTTCGACGTTCATGGGACGAGCTGACACAGGTGATGGTCCCAGCCTAAGATTAGCTATAAGTTCTCCACGTGTTCTCGAATTCTCATATGAGTGTTATGAGCTATCCCACTTGCACTAACCTATGTTTTAGATGGGCGACATGGTGCTAATTAGTTGGTCCCTCGGATGTTGTTCTTGTTCACCGAGTTGTCAATTGACATGTGCTGCCTTCGGGCTGTGAGTATGGACCTCAAGAGTAATGTTTTGAAACATGGACAAGCCTGTAACGCCCCCAAAATCTAGACAATTTCTACTTCGGTCTTTGTGCGTTAACAATACATTCTCATTCTAACTTTACAACACTAATCAATATTATAAGTGATTAAATGCGTATAAATTTAAACTTTTTATAACTTTCTTTCATATGCTTTATTTTCATCACAATCCAACTTTATTCTTATTGTACATAACAGTCAATATCAATATAAATATTAAAACTTAGCTATTTCAATCTTTTCTCAATTTCAAATTTCGCAACCTTTAGAATATATTTGCACTTAAATTATCAGACGTTAGCGTTGGCTAGAGCCTGCGAAAACAAATATATTATTACTAATAATATTTGCAATTAAATTATATTAACTTATAGGCTCTATCTCTAAACTCTAGCAAGGTAGGAGGTCGACCCAAGCTATCCTGCATGGCCTAATAAATACATGAAAATAACATTTAATAAGCAAATGAAGTTTACTGTAATTGTGGAAAACTAAGCAAATGCTACAGTTTATTTTTCCAATGATATAAACTAAGTAAATGTTACTCAGTTTATGACAAATATTGAAGATTGAAGAGAGAGAGAAATATAGAAGATTGTAGCAAATTAAACTTATGCGACTTAGTTTACTAAAGTTTCTAATAAGTGTACAACATATTTAGTTTACTTTTGAAGTAAATCACTAAGCAAATACTACTTAGTATTTTATTTTATTTTATTTATTTTATTTTATTTTCATTTAATTTAATTTAGTTGTAGAAGACTAAACAAGTATTACTTATTTTATTTATTTTATTTTATTTTTATTTAATTTACTTTAGTTATAGAACTCTAAGCAAAGCAAGTACTACATAGTATTTTATATTATCTTATTTAATTAAATTTATTTTATTTTTATTTTATTTTCATTTAATTTACTTTTTTATAGAAGACTAAGCAAGTATTACTTAGTATTTTCTTTTATTATTTTATTATTTTATAATTATTTTTTTATTTTATAATTTTTTATTTTATTTTATTTTAAATTATTTTATTTTATCTTATCTTATCTAATTATATTATATTATATTTATTTAATTTATTAAATTAAATTAAATTTATTATTATGTTTTATTTTATTTTATTCTATTCTAATTTATTATTAATTTATAATTTATTTTGTATTATATTATATTATATTAAATATAATTTATTTTATTTTATTTATTTATTAATTAGATAAGATTTAAGTTATTTCATTTAGTTTTATTTTATTTTCTTTAATTTAATTTGTATCTCATTATATTATATTATTTATTTTATTATAATTTATTTTATTTTAATTAAATTATGTTATTTCAATTATTTTATTTTATTTTATTTCATTTTAAATTAATTATCTTATGTTATTTAATTTTATTATTTTATATTATATTATCTTATAATATAATATGTAAATTTAGTTTATATTATTATATTATTATATCTTATTTAGTAGTGTTAAAACTAAGTACATGGTACTTAGTTTATTTTAATATTGGGAAACTAAATAAAATACATAAATAAAATAAAATTGGGGTCACAAAATTTGCAATTGAACATTTCCGACAGAAATTCCGTCCGGAATTCTGTCAGAAATAGCAAATTTACAAAACTAAATTAAATTGTAGGATATCATAGAAATACTAATTATACTAATACCAAAATCAAACCCAATTGAGCTAAATAATATCAATGAATCATAAAGAAATGAAATCTCATCATCAATGAATAATTACAGTAAGAATTGTAGTACATGATCCCAATATATTTACAGAAATTAAATAATCCCAATTTTCAGAACAAAAATAATCCCAATTTTCAGCAACAAATTTGTAGTACATAAATAATGTCAATTTCATCGACTGTCATTCAAAATAAGCCCCAATTTCATCAACAGTTCGAATTAAGTTCCAATTTCAGCAATTTCACCAACAATAGATATATAGTAGGAGTAATTTCAAACATACATTTCACCAATATGCACAATATACGACAGGAAATTAAACATACCTTTGGCGACAGAGTAGTGATAAACGGAGGCATGAACGGTGGTGTGTGGGTGGCGCCGGCGTAGTGGACGAGCAAGGTGGCTGTGGAGGGAGGAGAGGGTGAGTGACGCCCCAAAAATAGGTATACATCACCTATTCTGAGTCGCCAAATACATGGTACAGAATACAAATACAATCTTAAATATATAACATAAGCTATGAGTTTTAATACAAACAATGTCTTATAGACAGTATTAAAACTCAAAATAAGTCTTCAATACATTTATTAACACACTATTTCACAGAATAGTGAGGACTACTAATGCTATCCTCTGGACCATCACTCCATTCCCCGACTAGTCCCGGCTACGTTCTCATTTCTGAAGAGAACGATTGAAAGAAAAGGGTGAGTTCAACTAGCCCGAAGAAGAAATATTATGACTAAGATAATGCAGAATAAATTATCGTTAGCCTTCAACAAAGATGTTAAACCGATACAATATAACAAACATCAAGTTTAAGCTGCGCAGTGAACAAGCAATCCATTAGAAGAGTCAAGTAGAGAATAAAATCTATTATCTTTTATGATTTCAAAGGTTTTTCATCACTTTTATCGTTGAGACTCAGCTTAATAAATAATCCACATCATCAAATCATCCCTGCACTACAGGCTAAGGATATTCTTTAGTATCACGACCACGAATTATCTATGCACTACGGGCCAAAGATAATCGTGTTTTCATCAACAGTCCTGATCATGCCATAAAACAATTCATCTTTGCACCCTTGGCCAAAGAGAATCCATAGCCATAATCATACCAAAAACTGCCCATCAATGCATTACGGGACAATGAGGACTTTTTCCACATCATTTGTAATATTACGGTCATGATTATACCGAATAATCCCTGGTCATAATCATACCAAGTCCATCTATGCACTACGAAGCCATGATGACTTTCAACATAATATAAACATGAGGATGATGACAATGACATAATAATTCAATATAACAAGTTCAAGAATTAATTTATCCAGGAACCAATAACGTCTAAATTGTCAACATGATACTTCTTTGTAGAGTAAAATTCAAGAATGCTCAGAAGAATATTTTCATGAAAAGATACTGGATGAAGTGCAAATATCAAGGATATTCCAATAATATCATGGAGTATAGACGCCAAAACTTTTAACCAACCGAGTATAATAAAGAATGGAATAACAAAAGAAATCACCATGAATGCGGTGCCAGATGTAGGAAAAGTCATTCCAATGGAATAATAAATAACGGAACCAGTCGGGAGAAATTAAGACCGATAGGATGTTCCAATGAGAATAATAAAGAATGGAATAACAACAGAAATCACCATGCATGCAGTGCCGCGAAACAGCGAGTTATTCAAACGAGAATAATAAATAAGCGGACTGTGTCCGGCGTGAAATGAACAGTATGTGATATTCCAACAGAATAATAAAGACGGAACCAGGTCCGGTTACGCACAAACAGGATATTCCAACAGAATAATAAAGACAGAACCAGGTCCGGCGTAAAACGCACAGACAGGATATTCCAATAGAATAATAAAGAATGGAATAATAGAAGAATTTTACCATGTATGCGGTACTTCGAATAGACAGGTTATTCCAACATTATAACAAAGAATGGAATAACAGAAGAATTTCACCAAGTATAGGGTAGTCCGCGTATGCAGGTTATTCCAACAGAATAATAAAGAATGGAATAACAGAAGTTCTCTTCATGAATACAAAAGAAATAATACCCCTTACAGGTACAACAAATAATATCCCTTATCTTAAGAAGAAGAGTACTGGATGTAGGAGTAGTGAAGTTGCAGAATACTTTTCTTCTTTCTCTCTATAATTTCTCTCTCTAGAGTTTCAGTGAATTCGTAAGAAATAATGAAGGAATGAGCTTCTATTTATAGAAGAATGGACTGCATAGTAACTAATTCATGAACGGTCCAGATTGATTTACTTTTAATCGGACGGTCTATATTCAAAGCAAAATCTTTTAAATAAAATATAATATATTTTATTTATAGCCTAATAAAACGAATAACTTTATAAAAGTATTCTATTTTATATAAAAAGCTTTTCTATTTTATTACAATAATAATACCAATAAAACAAAACTGAGTGACTTATTACATAAGCATCAATAATCAATACCGTGTGCTACTATACAACCACACGTATTACTGTACTTTTACTACCGAATAGTTCAACAGTATTAACGGTAAAACTTCCATTATTTTCATAAAAATATTTTTGTCGTTTTCTCAATCCGATAATAATTCCGTTGTGGGGTCCACCAATGATTGTACCTTCGTACGGATATTCCCCGACAAAAAGAATATTCCCTAACCAATCGAATAAAATATGATAACTTGCATACTTTGTAAAATTTATAAATACTACCCACAACTATAACATTATATCAAATCCACACCATAATATTAAAAAATTATTTTGAGAAAATTAAATATTTATTCATAAAATCTGGGGTCTCACAATCTCCCCTCCTTATGGAATTTTGCCCTCAAAATTTACGTACGTACCTGGTATGCCGAACATGTGAGGATACCTTGACTTCATTTCAGATTCTAACTCTTGAGGTATAACCATTGAGTGTTGAATACGATTCTTTTTATCCAAGATTTTAACACGTATCTCCTCAAACGTTAAATCATCCGCTATCTCGTCTGGTTCTAAATTAATAATGTGGTTCGGGTCGTCCACATATTTACGTAACATCGATACGTTAAAAACGTTATGAGCATGAGTCTATAAGCCATAGTTCCTACTCAATCGAGGATTTCAAATGGGCTAATTAAATTGAGGGTTGAGATTTCCTCTCTTCAGCAACTCTTGCCTTTAAAATAACGCCCTCTTGAACCTTCTTCCTAGTATTCATCAGCTCCGGGTCTGTATCTTGCACGGCTTTAACTTTATCGATTAAAGTCGATTCTACTCGTATATTCGTTATCTTCATGTGGGTCCCTAGAGTCTTTAACTCTATCTTCATCATTTGTAAGTTATACGAAATGAGTCTTTGTGTTAACAACATCGCACTCGTAAACGCATACGATCTTCTACCCAACACGTCAGCTACCACGTTCGCTCTTCTACGATGATATTGAATGGTACGATCGTAATCTTCAACAGCTCGAGCCAACATCTTTGGCGCATGATACGTTCGTTTTAAGTAAAGAAATATTTGAGGGTTTAAGAAATGGGTTTTTGTACTGGGGTCAATACAAAATTCGATTTCACGTTCTAGGGGTAAGCTAAGAAGTCTTCAAGAATACGTCAAGAAATTTATTAACGATAGAACAATCATTCAAAACTGTGACTCTCATCCAAGACTTGCATAGTACGTCACATTGATACCTATCAACTTTCCATCTTCATTCATGATGTCGCCTACAGAAAGTCTGGCTTCAGTGCATTCCACACAAGGAATTCACCAGCGAAAGGCTCAGGGCTCTTTACTTATGACTTGATATGACAATGATTGACTTTAGGATTTGTTTGCTTGAATTCGCATAACAGGTTGGTTAGGAATATGAAAGCTAACAACTTTACGAAAAGCATGATGAGTAGTTAACCAATTAATTCCTAAAATCACATCAAAGGCAAGTATTTTCAAAGAGATAAGATCGACAGGTAACGTGAAAGTGTCGATTTGAATCAAACAAGATTAATAAATAGTGGAGATAACGAAGGTTTCTTCCAATGGAGTTTCAATAGATAAATCAAAGTCTAACTTCTCCGGAGTCAAATTTAAACATTGAACACAACTAGGTGAAATAAAAGAGTGGGTATAACTGGTATCGAATAAAGTATAGACTTCGCAAGAGTTTATGATTAGCTTACCCATAATAACTTCGTTCGGGTTTCTCAACAAACGCTCTCACTTAAACTACCGAATTTGTCTTTGCTATAGGGTACATTCCACCCTTAAGTGCTTCATCACATTCCTGATCCATGATTTGAATCACTATTCTCTGATCCATATCAAATTTGGGTTGACCGCTATGCACAGGGTAATGCCGAATTCGATGTTGGATTCTCCCAATTGTTGTCCAAAAAGAAAAATCCATTTCATCTATTTTGGCCTTATTAGATCGGACGTCTTTTTCTACGATATCTACGCGTCGTGCAGCTTTTACCCATGCATCATCTATTCTCCTTCGTTCAGTTGTTTCTTCTTTCATCAGAACTTTGATCACAACATTCTCAGATTCCAGCTCTAATATCTTATACTCTGCCAAAGAGTGCTTCTGTTCAAGCATCACACATCGGGTAACACAATTTTGAATCGTTACATCTCTTTGCTCCACGACCGCCTGCCGTTCTTCAACCCTGCTCTTCTAACTCATGAACACGATTTTGTAATTCTAAGTTTCGATCATAAAATTTGTCTAACCAATTCTCCTCAGGTTCTTCTTCTTCCTCTTCTTCCTCCCTCTCAGTTGCTACCTCTGCAACTAGCTCGGGTGCAACTATTAGTTCTTCTCTCACCACGTAGATTTCTCTAATTTCTTCTTCGTCTGACATCACATTAACCTGATTAGTGATTAAAGGTGTCTCAACGGTCTCATTCACTCCATTGTTAACATTTTCAGCAGCCATTTCCAATTACTGCCACAGAACAAGGATTAATTAACATATCACATATTATCTCTATAATTTGACCGACCAATTAAATACCAAATAAACTTAGGTAGGTCATACTAGCGAAGGAATTCCCCGTCTCTCCCCTCCTAGTTCTTATCTCACATCTCAGCCCGGGATCATATCCCAAGCTTTGATACTAACCATGGACGCCCCCAAAATAGGTATACATCACCTATTCTGAGTCGCCAAATACATGGTACAGAATACAAATACAATCTTAAATATACAACATAAGCTGTGAGTTTTAATACAAACAATGTCTTATAGACAGAATTAAAACTCAAAATAAGTCCTCAATACATTTATTAACAAACTATTTCACAGAATAGTGTCCCTACTAATGCTATCCTCTGGACCATCACTCCGTTCCCCGACTAGTCCCGACTACGTTCTCATTTCCTGAAGAGAACAGTGAAAGAAAGGGTGAGCTCAACTAGCCCGGCTAGAAATATTATGACTAAGATAATGCAGAATAAATTATCGTTAGCCTTCAACAGTGTTAAACTGATACAATATAACAAACATCAAGTTTAACTGCAGCGGAACAAGCAATCCATTAGAGAGTCAAGTAGAGAATAAAATCTACTATCTTTTATGATTTAAAAGATTTTTCATCACTTTTATCGCTGAGACTCAGCTTAATAAATAATCCACATTATCAAATCATCCCTGCACAACAGGCCAAGGATATTCTTTAGTATCACGACCACGAATTATCCATGCACTACGGGCCAAAGATAATCGTGTTTTCATCAACGGTCCTGATCACGCCATAATACAATTCATCTTTGCACCCTTGGCCGAAGAGAATCCATAGCCATAATCATACCAAAAACTGTCCATCAATTTATTACGGGCCAATGAGGACTTTTTCCATATCATTTATAACATTACGGTCATGATTATACCGAATAATCCCTGGTCATAATCATACCAAGTCCATCTATGCACTACAGGCCACAGATGACTTTCAACATAATATAAACATGAGGATGATGACAATGACATAATAATTCAATAAAACAAGTTCAAGAATTAATTTATCCAGGAACCAATAACATCCAAATTGTCAACATGATACTTCTTTGTAGAGTAAAATTCAAGAATGCTCAGAAGAATATTTCCATGAAAAGATAATGGATGAAGCTTAAATATCAAGGATATTCCACTAATTTCATGGAGTATAGAAGTTAAAACTTTAACCAACTGAGTATAATAAAGAATGGAATAACAAAAGAAATCACCATGTATGCGGTACTTCGCATGACAAAGTTATTCTAATAATAATAATAAATAACGGAACCGAAGTCGGCGAAATTAAGACCGATAGGATTTTCTAACGAGAATAATAAAGAATGGAATAACAACGAAATCACCATGCATGCGGTATTCAGATAGACAAAGTTATTCAAGCGAGTAATAATAAATAGTAGAACCGTGTCCGCATAAAACGCATGCATGCGAGGATATTCCAATGTAATAATAAAGAGCGAAACCAAGTCCATGCGAAAACGCATGCAGACGTGATATTCCAACAGAGTAATAAAAGGCGGAACCAGTCGGCAGTAAAACACACTGTGAACAAGATATTCCAATGTAATAATAAATAATGGAATAATAGAAGAATTTCACCATGTATGCAGATTAGATAGGCAAAGTTATTCCAACATAATAATAAAAAGAATGGAATAATGTAAGAATTTCACCAAGTATAGGGTAGTCGCACAGATACAAAGTTATTCCAATAGAATAATAAAGAATGGAATAACAGAAGTTCTCTTCACTTATACAAAAAAAATAATACCCCTTACAGGTACAACAAATAATATCCCTTACCTTAAGAAGAAGAGTACTGGATGTAGGAGTAGTGAAGTAGCAGAATACTTTTCTTCTTTCTCTCTATAATTTCTCTCTCTAGAGTTTCAATGAATTCGTAAGAAATAATGAAGGAATGAACTTCTATATATAGAAGAATGAACTGCATAGTAACTAATTCATGAACGGTCCAGATTGATTTACTTTTAATCGGACGGTCCATATTTAAAGCAAAATCTTTTAAATAAAATATAATATATTCTATTTATAGCCTAATAAAACAAATAACTTTATAAAAATATTCTGTTTTATATACAAAACTTTTCTGTTTTATTACAATAATAATACCAATAAAACAAAACTGAGTGACTTATTACATAAGCATCAATAATAAATCAATGTATTTCTACTACGCAACCATGCAGACATCGTACTTTTACTACTACCGAGTAGTTCAATGTAATTCAATGAAAGAAACTTTCGCCGTTATTTTCATAAAAATATTTGTCATTTTCTCAATCCGTCAATAATTCCGTTGTGGGGTCCACCAATGATTGTACCGTCGTACGGATATTCCCCGATAAAAAGAATATTCCCCGACCAATCGAATATAATATGACAACTTGCATACTTTGCAAAATTTATAAATACTACCCACAACTATAATATTATATCAAATCCACACCATAATATCAACTTGAATATATTATATTCTATTATGCATAGTGTTTTGCATAGTAAAATCTTTTTATATAAAACATAATACTTTTATAAAGTTATTTATTTTATTAGACTATAAATAGAATATATTATATTTTATTAGTTTTGTTTTATTATTAGTAATAAAATAGGAAACTTCTCTTTCTTAAGAAGAAATTGGTTGTCTAAGTTTTGTTTTATTATTAGTAATAAAACAGGAAGCTTCTCTTTCCTAAGAAGGATCTGGTTGTGTAAGTTTTGTTTTATTATTAGTAATAAAACAGGAAACTTTTCCTTTCCTAGGAAGGAACTGATTGTCTCAGTTACTATTTAGTTCATTCTCCTATAAATAGGATGCTTAGTTAGAATGGAAAATCACACCAGAATCAGAGAATTCTTCTTTTATAATATTGAGCGTATTTCTTTAGAGTTTTAGAAAGCTTTGAGTGTAGAAAACAGTAGAAGTTTTCTTCAAGAATGTGACGCCCCCAAAAATAGGTATACATCACCCATCTTGAGTCGCCAGATACATGGTACATAAATTCAAATACAACATAATTATACAACAGTCGTGTAAAATACGACAAAACATAAGCTGAGAGTTTAAACAAGAATATTGCCTTCTAGATAATATCCACTCTCAATGGAGTCCACATTACATTTATTGTCACACTATTTAACAGAATAGTGAGGACTACTAATGTTATCTTTTGGACTGTCACTCCGTTCCTCGACTAGTCCTAGCTATATTCTCATTTCCTGAAGAGAACAGTGAAAGGAAGGGTGAGCTCAACTTGCCCAGTAAGAAATATCATGACTAAGGTAATGCAAAATAAATTATCATTAGTCTTCAACAATGTTAAATTGATAAAATACAATAGACATCAAGTTTAACTGCAGCGGAATAAGCAATCCATTAAAAGAGTCATGTAGAGAATAAAATCTACTATCTTTTATGATTTAAAAGGTTTTCATCAATTGTTATCGTTGAGACTCAGCTTAATAAATAAATGATGAGTGAGTTTTATACTCATAATTGAGTGCGTTTGAGCTTAATCTTTTGGTTGATTTTAAGTGTTTGTGTCTATTCATGCATTTTTTATGTTGTTTTGTAGGAATTAGGACAAAAGTTACTTGGATCGATGTTCGGGGTGGCTAGATTCGCGTTTTCAGTTTGCCATTTACACAGCAGTCACTTCAGAGCCAATTTGAGTATTGCTACGGACCTTATTTTGAAAAACTTAAAGAATGAAAGTTGTAGATCTACGTCTCTTCTTTCCGGAACATCTTGATTCATTGAAATCAAAGTTTGGAAGAAGAAGTTATGGCCATTTTTCCAAAGGACGTCAGAGCAGAAAATGTCAAAAAAAAATGGGGCGGCCACGGGCGCCTATTTTAGAAGCCTATGCCCAGTAGTAGGCTATGGGGCAAAGCGATGTTTGAGCGTCTTGCCCAACCTTTGGGGTGCTGGGAAGGCTTCAGTGCGGCTTTCGGACGTATTTTGGGGGTAATTTTGACACCTTTTGACTCCAAATGGATTGGGTTTGTTCTAAGCTAAAAATTGGACTCAGTAACCTATAAATACATGATGTAAGGCATAAAATAAGGAGGGAATACATAGATTAGCTTAGATAAAACACTCCATTAGATTAGAATATAAACCCTAGTTCTTAATTAGCCATTAGAGATTGAAGCAAATTGAAGAACACTGAAGATCAAGAGCAAGAGCAAGAGGGGAGCATCAGATTTGCTGACAACATATTCTATTCTCTTCTCTTATCATACTTTTATCTTTTAATGTCTATTCAGTTATGGATTCTTGGTTTTAATTCATTAATTATGAACTAACTCTTTTATTAAGATTTCAATTGAACCTTTTATGGCTATAAATTAATTATTTGATTTATTCCAATTATTTGTGTCAAAGTGAGTTGTTTATCTTGCCTTATGTTTATTGATTAATTATCTGATCAATAATTACCTTGTTACTCTAGAAGGAATTGAAAGAGGAATTCTAGGGTTAGAACTAGGCATGATATCATGTGACTTAGTTATTTGCAAAGTGAATAATTAGGTTTATGAATAGAATGGAAATATCTGTTCGCCGCATGTAATACATAAGGAATTGGGATTGAAAAGAGTTTAATTCAATTGTTTTGCATAGGAATATAAAAAGATTAATCTGGATTAAATAGAAGACAATTGATCACTTGGAAAAGGACTTTTGGCATTTGAGAATTCATGTTAACAATTCAGTAGGCATAAATATTGGGATAATTGGATAATTGATTTAGAGTTCATAATTGGGGATATTGAAGTCTTAATCCTTATTTATCTAAATTCAATCAAATCTTAGTTTTGTTTATTGGTTTTATTTTAGAATAATCTCTTTTAATTGTTTATTTAATTTTCTTAATTAGAAAAATCACAATTTACAGTTGTTTAAATAAAATTGATTTGGTTAAGAGTTAGTATTTGGTAATTTTTATTAAATAATTTCTCGTGGGAACGATACTCTACTTTCACTTTATTACTTGTTGACCGTGTATACTTGCACGTATTCATTGATTGCGAAATCGACAAACAATAAACCACATCATCGAATCATCCCTGCACTACGGGCCAAGGATATTCATTAATCATCAATGGTTATGACTATACCGAATAATCCATGGTCATAATCATATCAAGTCCATCTCTGCACGTAAGCCAAAAATATACAATCATAAAACCAATAATCAACAATCCATCTTCGCACGTAAGCCAAAGATATACAATTCAATAATCAACAGTTCATCTTCGCACGTAAGCCAAAAATAACTTTTATCACCATATAAGCATGAGGATGATGACAATGATATAAGCATTAATCAAACGAAAATAAGGATAAATATTAAAAACATAAAATTTATCCATATATTGTCAATCACTTAATAAACTTATAATCTAATATCATTAATATTATAACAATATTTTAATCACCTCTTAAACTTATAAACAATTTATTTCAATTGTTTACACTTTACCAAATAATGCATTTAATCATCAAAAATGTCATACTCATAAGATTTCATCACTGATGATCAAATTCCTTATCAAAAATATGCATATACCTTATCTATGATTTCTAAGCCATAAAATCCTATTTTTCAACTTTGTTACTTCACATAACATATTTAACACATATGTTCGTAACTAAACAATTTTCATGAAAAATACCAAATCAGTCCCAAAAATATTTCTTCTCTAGGATTAAGCAGAATATAGTCCCATAACGAACATATATTTTTCTCGGAATTTTTAAAATTCATTTACTATTTTTCAAAAATCAATTTCCAATTAATTCCTTAAGAAATTAGCTACCTCAAGTTTAATTCCAAAAATTCCCAAATCTTGGCAGAATCTTACACATGTTAACGTGAGCTTTCAGTTTAAATTTCATGGTCATCGGAGTTATAGAACTCCAGTTATAGTGTTTTTCGTCGAAAAAAATCTAAATATTGAAATGGTCATAACTTGCTCATTTTAAGTCGGAATGAGCTCATTTTTGGACAGGAGGTACCTTATACCATATACTTTCATGTCCCAAAAGTCCAGAATTTTTCTCACAAATTAATTGGCCGAAACAGCCCTTGCAAAATTTTGGACAGCAACTTTTTGGTATTTTACAACTTTTGACTCCTTTGCTAAAATCAGTCCACACGAAAATCTACAACACCTTTTCCAGTGATTCAACTTGGATAAATTACAAAACTCATAGATCTAACTCTAGGACTTGACCACACTCAAAAATTCAAAATAGAATAGGAGATATGGTCAAATAAATTTCATGTTCTATTTTCACCAAAATCTGATTTTCAACTCTTTGTTATTTCTAAGAAACTTTCATGTTTTCAAATAACCAACATAAATTATCATGACAATGCCATAATAATTCAATAAAACAAGTTCAAGAATTAATTTATCCAAGAACTAATAACGTCCAAATTGTCAACATGATACTTCTTTGTAGAGTAAAATTCAAGAATGCTCAAAAGAATATTTCCATTAAAAGATACTGGATGAAGCGCAAATATCAAGGATATTCCACCAATTTCATGGAGTATAGAAGTCAAAATTTTAACCAACTGAGTATAAGAGAATATATGAAACTACAAATGGATTTTCGTACGCCATGCGGTAATCCACTTAGACAGATCATTTTCACAATTTAATAAAGAATGAATACAAAGGATCATTCACCATGCATGTGGTAATCCACATAGACAGGTTATTCCAACAGAATAATGAAGAATGAAATAACAGAAGAAATCACCATTCATGCGGTACTTCAGATAGACAGGTTATTCCAACAAAATAATAAATAACGGAATCAGGTCCGGCGTAAAACGCACAGACGGGATATTCCAACAGAATAATAAAAAATGGAATAATAATAGAAATTACCATGCATGCGGTACTTCGCATAGACATGTTATTCCAACAGAATAATAAACACGGAACCAGGTTTGGCGTAAAACGCACAGACAGGATATTCCAACAGAATAATAAAGAATGGAATAACAACAGAAATCAACATGCATGCGGTACTTCGCATATACAGGTTATTCCAACAGAATAATAAAGATGGAACCAGATATGACGTAAAACGCACAGACAGGATATTCTAACAGAATAATAAAGAATTTCACCAATTATAGGGTATCCCGCGTATACAGGTTATTCTAACAGAATAATAAAGAATGGAATAACAGAAGTTCTCTTCATGAATACGAAAGAATAATACCCCTTACGAGTACAACAAATAATATCCCTTACCTTTGAAAGAAGAGTACTCCGACTGGTAGGGCGAGGTTATACTCGAAGAAAACTTGCACTACGCTCAAAGCTTTCTTAAACTCTAAAGAAATACGCTCAAGATTATAGAAGAAGAATTCTCTCTATAGTTTCTCTCTCTAGAGTTTCAGTGAATTCGTAAGAAAATAATGAAGGAATGAACTTCTATTTATAGAAGAATGGACTGCATAGTAACTAATTCATGAACGGTCCAGATTGATTTACTTTAATCGGACGGTCCATAATTAAAGCAAAATCTTTTAAATAAAATATAATATATTCTATTTATAATCTAATAAAACGAATAACTTTATAAAGTATTCTGTTTTATATAAAGATTTTACTATGCAAAACACTATGCAGGCACTATGCAACACTATGCATAATAAAATATAATCTAATCTAATTATTGTCTAATAAAACGAATAACTTTATAAAAGTATTCTGTTTTATATAAAAAGATTTTACTATTAGCCTAATAAAATGAATAACTTTATAAAAGTATTCTGTTTTATATATAAAAAAATTCTGTTTTATTACGTTAATAATACTAATAAAACAAAACTGAGTGACTTATCACACAAGCCTTAATAATTAATATCGTGTGTTACTATGCAACTAATGCCAGACATCGTATTTTACTACTGAAAGTAGTTCAACAAGATAATCAGTAAAACTTCCACCGTTATTTTCAATAAAATATTTTTGTCATTTTCTCAATCCGACAATAATTATGTTGTGGGGTCCACCAATGATTGTACCGTTGTACGGATATTCCCTGACAAAAAGAATATTTCCCGATCAATCGAATATAATATGACAACTTGCATACTTTGCAAAATTTGTAAATATTACCCACAACTATAACATTATCTCAAATTCACACCATAATATTAAAAAATTTATTTCGAGAAAGTTAAATATTTATTCATAAAATCTGGGTTCTCACAATCTCCCCTCCTTATGGAATTTTGCCCTCAAAATTTACGTACGTACCTGGTATGACGAAGAGGTGAGGATACCTTGAATACCTTTATCGTCAAAAAAATTAAATTCATCTTTGTAATACGACCAAAGATATTCATTAACAATTCATCTTGCACCACGTGCCAATCAGATAACCAATAATCAGCAGTTCATCTTTGCACTACAGGCAAAAGATATACAACATAAAACCAATAATCTTTGAGACTCGACTTAATAGTATCACGACCACGAATTATCCATGTACTACGGGCCAAGGATATTCGTGTTTTCAATTACGATCATGATTATACCAAATAATCCCTGGTCATAATCATACCAAGTCCATCTATGCACTACGGCCAAAGATGACTTTTACCACATCATTTGTAACATTACGGTCATGATTATACCGAATAATTCCTGGTCATAATCATACCAAGTCCATCTATGCACTACAGGCCACAGATGACTTTCAACAAAATATAAATATGATGAGTAATTAATCAATCGATTCCTAAAATCACATCAAAGGCAAACATTTTCAAAGAGATAAGATCGACAGGTAACATGAAAGTGTCGATTTGAAACAAGATTTATAAACAGTGGAGGTAACGAAAGTTTCTCCTAACAAAGTTTCAACCAATAAGTCAAAGTCTAACTTCTCAGGAGTCAAATTTAAACGTTGAACACAACTAGGTGAAATACAAGAGTGGGTAGAACCAGTATCGAATAAGATATAGACTTCGCAAGAGTTTATAATTAACTTACCCGTAATAACTTCGTTCGAGTTTCTTGACAAACGCTCTCACTTAAACTATTGGATTTGACTTTGCTATAGGGTACATTCCACCCTTAAGTGTTTCTTCACATTCCTGATCCATGATTTGAATCATTATTCTCTGATCCATATCGAATTGGGGTTGACCGCTATGCACAGGGTAATTCCAAATTCGATGTTGGATTCTCCTAATTGTTGTCCAAAAAGCAAAATCCATTTCATCTATTTTGGCTTTATTGGATCCGACGTCCTTTTCTACAATATCTACACGTCGTGCGGCTTTTACACATGCATCATCTATTCTCCTTCGTTCAGTTGTTTCTTCTTTCATCAGAACTTTGATCATAGCATTCTCAGATTCCACTCTAATATCTTATACTACTCGCTTAAAGAGTGCTTACATTCAAGCATCGCACATCAGGTAACACACTTTTGAATTCTTACATCTCTTTGTTCCACGACCGCCTGCCGTTCTTTAGCCTGCTCTTCTAACTCATGAATACGATTTTGAAATTCTAAATTTTGATCATAAGCTTCTTCTAACCAATTCTCCTCAGGTTCCTCTTCTTCATCTTCTTCCTCACTCTCAGCTGCTACCTCTGTAACTAGCTCGGGTGCAACTATTAGTTCTTCACTTACCATGTAGATATCTCTAATTCCTTCTACGTCTGACATCACATTAGCCTGATTAGTTATTAAAGGTGTCTCAATGGTCTCATGTGCTTCATTGCTTATCTCAACATTTTCGGACGCCATTTTCAAATACTGTCACAAAACAAGGGTTAAAATATATTATCTCTATACTCTGACCGATAATTTAAATACCAAATAGACTTAGGTAGGTCATACTAGCGAAGGAATTCCCCGTCTCTCCCCTCCTAGTTCTTATCTCACATCTCAGCCAGGGATCATATCCCTAAGCTTTGATACCAACTGTGACGCCCCAAAAAATAGGTATACATCACCCATCTTGAGTCGCCAGATACATGGTACATAAATTCAAAATACAACTTAATTATACAGCAGTTATGTAAAATACGACAAAACATAAGCTGAGAGTTTAAACAAGAATATTGCCTTCTAGACAATATCCACTCTCAATGGAGTCCTCATTACATTTATTGTCACACTATTTAACAGAATAGTGAGGACTACTAATGTTATCTTCTGGATCGTCACTCTGTTCCCCGACTCGTCCCAGCTATATTCTCATTTCCTGAAGAGAACAGTGAAAGGAAGGGTGAGCTCAACTAGCCCAGTAAGAAATATTATAATTAAGATAATGCAGAATAAATTATCATTAGTCTTCAATAATGTTAAACAGATAAAATACAATAGACATCAAGTTTAACTGCAGCGGAATAAGAAATCCATTAAAAGAGTCATGTAGAGAATAAAATCTACTATCTTTTATGATTTAAAAGGTTTTCATCAATTGTTATCGCTGAGACTCAACTTAATAAATAAACCACATCATCGAATCATCCCTGCACTACGGGCCAAGGATATTCATTAATCATCAATGGTCATGACTATACCGAATAATCCCTGGTCATAATCATACCAAGTCCATCTCTGCACGTAAGCCAAAGATATACAACTATAAAACCAATAATCAACAATCCATCTTTGCACGTAAGCCAAAGATATACAATTCAATAATCAACAGTTCATCTTCGCACGTAAGCCAAAGATAACTTTTATCACCATATAAGCATGAGGATGATGACAATGATATAAGCATTAATCAAATGAATATAAGGATAAATATTAAAGACTTTAAATTTATCCATATATTGTCAATCACTTAATAAACTCATAATCTAATATCATTAATATTATAACAATATTTTAATCACCTCTTAAACTTATAAACAATTTATTTCAATTGTTTACACTTTACCAAATAATGCATTTAATCATCAAAAATGCCATACTCATAAGATTTCATCACCGATGATCAAATTCCTTATCAAAAATCAGCATATACCTTATATAGGATTTCTAAGCCATAAAATCCTATTTTTCAACTTTGTTACTTCACATAACATATTTAACACATATGTTCGTAACTAAACTATTTTCATAAAAAATACCAAATTAGTCCCAAAAATATTTCTTCTCTGGGATTTAGCAGAATATAGTCCCATAATGAACATATATTTTTCTCGGAATTTTTAAAATTCATTTACTATTTTTCAAAAATCAATTTCCAATTAATTCCTTAAGAAATTAGCTACCTCAAGTTTAATTTCAAAAATTCCCAAATCTTGGCAGAATATTACACATGTTAACGTGAGCTTCCAGTTTAAATTTCATGGTCATCGGAGTTATAGAACTCCGGTTATAGCATTTTTTGTCAGAAAAACCTAAATATTGAAATGGTCATAACTTGCTCATTTTAAGTCGGAATGAGCTCATTTTTGGACAGGAGGTACCTTATACCATAAACTTTCATGTCCCAAAAGTCCAGAATTTTTCTCACAAATTAAGTGGCCAAAACAGCCCTTGCAAAAATTTGGACAGCAACTTTTTGGTATTTTACAACTTTTGACTCCTTTGCTAAAATCAGTCCACACGAAAATCTAAAACACCTTTTCCAGTGATTCCACTTGGATAAATTACAAAACTCATATATCTAACTCTAGGACTTGACCACACCCAAAAACTCAAAATAGAATATGAGATATGATCAATTGAATTTCACGTTCCATTTTCACCAAAATTTGATTTTCAACTCTTTGTTATTTCTAAGAAACTTTCATATTTTCAAATAACCAACATAAATTATCATGACAATGCCATAATAATTCAATAAAACAAGTTCAAGAATTAATTTATCCAAGAACTAATACCGTCCAAATTGTCAACATGATACTTCTTTGTAGAGTAAAATTTAAGAATGCTCAAAAGAATATTTCCATGAAAAGATACTAGATGAAGCGCAAATATCAAGGATATCCCCCAATTTCATGGAGTATAGAAGTCAAAACTTTAACCAACTGTGTATAAGAGAATATATGAAACTGCAAATGGATTTTTGTCCGCCATGAGGTAATCCACTTAGACAGATCATTTCCACAATTTAATAAGGAATGAATACAAAGGATCATTCACCATGCATGTGGTAATCCACATAGACATGTTATTCTAACAGAATAATAAAGAATGTAATAACAAAAGAAATCACCATGCATGCGGTACTTCACATAGACAGGTTATTCAACCAGAATAATAAATAACGGAACTAGGTCTGGCGTAAAACGCACAGACAGGATATTCCAACAGAATAATAAAGAATGGAATAATAACAGAAATCACCATGTATGCGGTACTTCGCATAGATAGGTTATTCCAACAGAATAATAAAGACGGAACCATGTCCGGCGTAAAACGCACAAACAGGATATTCCAACAGAATAATAAAGAATGGAATAACAACATAAATCATCATGCATGCGGTACTCAGATGACAAAGTTATTCAACGAGTAATAATAAAGGCGGAACCGAAGTCCGACGTAAAAGCGCATGCATGGATATTCCAAATGTAATAATAAAGAATTTCACCAAGTATAGGGGTAGCAGCAGACACAAAAGTTATTCCAACAGAATAATAAAGAATGGAATAACAAAAGTTCTCTTCATGAATAAGAAAGAATAATACCCCTTACGGGTACAACAAATAATATCCCTTACCTTTGAAAGAAGAGTACTCCGACTGGTAGGGCGAGGATATACTCAAAGAAAACTTGCACTACGCTCAAAGCTTTCTTAAACTGTAAAGAAATACATTCAAGATTATAGAAGAAGAATTCTCTCTGTAGTTTCTCTCTCTAGAGTTTCAGTGAATTCGTAAGAAAATAATAAAGGAATGAACTTGTAAGAAACCAACTTTTATGAATAAAGATGATTTTTCTATAATTATCATTTTTGAATATTATGAAATGAATTTATTATAATGTTATAGTTGTGGGTAGTATTTATAAATTCTGCAAAGTATGCAAGTTGTTATATTATATTCGATTGGTTGGAGAATATTCATTTTAGTAGGGAATATTATTGCATAATGGCGCTTGATCATTGGGGACCCTAACAAAATTATTATTGTCGATTGAGAAAATGACAAAAAATATTTTTATGAAAATAACGGCAGAAGTTTTCACAATTATCTTGTTGAACTACTCGGTAGTAAAAGTACAGTAATACGGGTGGTTGTATAGTAGTACACGGAATTGATTATTGATGCTTACGTGAGAAGTCACTCAGTTATACTCAATTATTGCTACACTAATTGCTGCATCATATCTCTCATATTATTGATTCAATTATTGTCACAGTATCATCTGCATAAAATGTTATTTTATTAAATCAATAATTAAGACGACAAAGTTATTCATATTATAAATTGTAATATTTATAATGTCTAGAAGTTCTGTCAAGGAGATGTTAGATAATCTAATAATTGTGCGCCAATAGGGAGAAATCCTTATTGGAAAGCCCCCTCTTTCCTGGGAACAACCTGGTTGATAAATATTACGATTTATAATATTAATGATGAATGTTATTAAAAATTGAAGTTGTGTTTGGAGTTGAATTTGGAGATGCGGACGTGATATTTGAGTCCAAAACGACGAAATTAGTAAAAATAGTCTATAAACACAAAATTTTTCGGGATTCATTATTTGGTCAAAAAGTCAACAGTTGACTTTTTTGGGAAAAGTCAAACTTCAAAATTTTAAAATTTATATTTTTGATAAAAATAATTTCATTGTGTTGGAATTATTTGTGTTAGTGAAAATCGACATTTATTTCGATAATAATTGATGTCTGGAGGTTATATTGACCAATCGGGTATTTAACCTAGGATAAATGAGCAATTGATTGCTATTATTTCACATGGTTATAACTATTTGTTCACATGTGTATACTATTGTTTCACATTCTTGTTACTATTAGGGGAGTTGGTGCAAGATTGATAATACTTGCATGACTAAGTTAAAAATGGAGGTATAGATGGAGGTACTATATTGAAATTCGTATTTTCACATGTCTAGAACTATTGATTCACATAATTTACTATTGAATCACATTGTTTACTATTAGGGGAGGTGGTGCAAGTTTGATAATACTTGCATAACTAAATTAAAAATAAAGGAAAAGTTGGAGGTATTCAGATTATAATTTTCGAGCCCCAAACGTGCAATTATCGAAACTATATTTTTCTATAAATAGAAGTTCATTCTTCCTTCATTTCTCACCAATTCACTAAAGCTATAGAGCAATTATTATAGAGAGAAATTGTAGAGAGAAAATCTATAGAAGGAGAGAAGCTTGCTACCTCACTACTCTTTTTTCCAGTTTCTTTCAAAGGTAAGGGGTATTATTTCTTTTGTATTCATGAAGAGAACTTCTGTTATTCTATTCGTTATTATTATGTTGGAATAACTTGTTTATGCGAAGTACCGCATACATGGTGAAATTCTTCTGTTATTTCATTCTTTACAATTCTGTTGGAACATCACATGCATGCTTTTTACATGACGACCGGTTCCGTCTTTATTATTCTGTTGAATATCACGTGCATGCGTTTACGCATGGACCTAGTTTAAATCTTTATTATTACGTTGGAATATCCTGTTTGTGCGCTTTTACTGTGGGACCTAGTTCCATCTTTATTATTCTATTGGAATATCCTCATGCATGCGTTTTATGCTTGGGACCGTTAAAATCTTTTTATTATTTCATTGGAATAACCTACCAATGTGATCACCGCATGCTTGATGATTTCTTTTGTTATTCCATTCTTTATTATACTCAGTTGGTTAAAGTTTTGACTTCTATACTCCATGAAATTAGTGGAATATCCTTGATATTTGCGCTTCAACCAGTATCTTTTCATGGAAATATTCTTCTGAGCATTCTTAAATTTTACTCTATAAAGAAGTATCATGTTGACAATTTGGACGTTATTAGTTCCTGGAAAAATTAATTCGTGAACTTGTTTTTATTGAATTCTTATATCATTGTCATCATCCTCATGTATATATTATTTTGAAAGTCATCTGTGGCCTGTAGTGCATAAATGGACTTGGTATGATTATGACCAGGGATTATTCGGTATAATCATGAATTAGTAATGTTACAAATGATGTGGTAAAAGTTCTCATTAGCCCGTAGTGCATTGATGGACGAGTTGTTGGCATGATCATGACCATTGATGAATACACGAATGTCTCTGGCCCGTAGTGCATGGATAAATTTGTGGTCGTGATACTAAAGAATATCCTTGGCCAGTAGTAGCAGGGGTGATTCGATGATGTGGATTATTTATTTGTCGAGTCTCAAAGAATAAAAGTGATGAAAACCTTTTAAATCATAAAAGATAGTAGATTCTATTCTCTACTTGACTCTTTTAATGGATTGCTTGTTCCATTCTGATTAAACTTGATGTTTGTTATATTGTATCGGTTTAACAATTGTTTAAGGCTAATGATAATTTATTACGCATTATCTTAGTCATAATATTTCTTATTGGGCTAGTTGAGCTCACCCTTTCTTTCTTTGTTCTCTTCGTGAAATGAGAACGTGGCTGGGGTAGTCTGGGAAGCGGAGTGATGTTAGGATGATAGTATTAGCTAGTAGTCCTCACTATTCTGTTAAATAGTGTGAAAACAAATGTAATGAGGACTTATTCTGAGAGTGGATATTGTCTAGAAGACAATATTTGTATTAAAACTCATAGCTCTCTTGTTGTATAATTAAGATTGTATTTGTATTCTGTACCATGTATTTGGCGACTCAGAATAGGTGATGTATACCTATTTTGGGGGCGTCACAGAACTTCTATTTATAGAAGAATGAACTGCATCGTAACTAATTCATGAACGGTCCAGATTGATTTACTTTAATCGGACGGTCCATAATTAAAGCAAAATCTTTTAAATAAAATATAATATATTCTATTTATAATCTAATAAAACGAATAACTTTATAAAAGCATTCTGTTTTATATAAAAAAATTTTATTATGCAAAACACTATGCAACACTATACAGGCACTATGCAACATTATGCATAATAAAATTTAATATAATCTAATTATTGTCTAATAAAACGAATAAATTTATAAAAGTATTCTGTTTTATATAAAAAGATTTTACTATTAGCCTAATAAAACGAATAACTTTATAAAAGTATTCTATTTTATATAAAAAGTTTTTTTGTTTTATTACGTTAATAATACTAATAAAACAAAACTGAGTGACTTATCACATAAGCCTTAATAATTAATACCGTGTGCTACTATGCAACCACGCGTATTACTGTACTTTTACTACCGAGTAGTTCAACAGTATTAACGGTAAAACTTTCGCCGTTATTTTCTATAAAATATTTTTGTCATTTTCTCAATCTGACAATAATTCTGTTGTGGGGTCCACCAATGATTATACCATCGTACGGATATTCCCTGACAAAAAGAATATTTCCTGACCAATCGAATATAATATGACAACTTGCATACTTTGCAAAATTTGTAAATATTACCCACAACTATAACATTATCTCAAATTTACACCATAATATTAAAAATTTATTTCGAGAAAATTAAATATTTATTCGTAAAATCTGGGTTCTCACAAAAAATATATCCGCTATACCAGTTAGAATACTCTTCTTTTCAAGGTAAGGATTATTATTATTATTATTATTTACTCTGAAGATAAATTATTTTTCATATTCATATGAATATTATTATCGTTCAATATTCATTATATTCGTTTAATATTCGTAAGGAATATTATTTTCATTTAATATTTGTAAGGAATATTATTTTCGTTCAATATTTGAAAGGGTTATTATTTATTTCATATTTTGAAGGGATATTATTTTTCGTACTCGTATGAATAGTATTTTTGTTAAAAAGGGGTTTCTGCCAGGGGCAATTTCGTAATTTTATTTGACTCTCAAAAATTCTGGGAAAAAAGTGAAATGATAATTTGATGAGTTTTCTATATTGTGTCCAAAGATGGCTATTTTTGAATGTATAGATTAAGAGTTATGGATTTTATGGGAAAATACTATTTTAAAAGTAAACCCTTATAACTCCTTGTGGTTATAACTCCAAAATTGGTAAAATTTTTATTGGGAGTACATGTATATAACAGGAGTATATCCTGGAAATTTCGGAATTTTTGGACAAAAGTACAATTTATGATAAATGTCTAAATATTTGGCAGTTTTGGCCATATGAAAAATAGTAAATGAATTTTAAAAATTCCGAAAAAAATATATATTCAATATGGGACTATATTCTGTTAACTCCAAGAAAAGAAATATTTTTGGGACTGATTTGGTATTTTTCATGAAAATGAACTAGTTATGAGTAAATAAATTAAATATGTTATGTGAAGTAACAAAATTGGAAAATATGATTTTATGGCTTGGGAATCCTATATAGGGTATATGCAGATTTTTGATAAGAGATTTGATCATTGGTGATGAAATCTTATGAGTAAGGCATTTTTGAATGATTAAATATATTTTTTGGTAAAGTGTAAACAATTGAAATAAATTGTTTATAAGTTTAAGAAGTGATTAAAATATTGTTATAATATTAATAATATTAGATTATTAGTTTATTAAGTGATTGATAATATTTGGATAAATTTAAAGTCTTTAATATTTATCCTTGTTTTTGTTTGATTAATGATTATATCATTGTCATGATCCTCATGCTTATATTGTGTTGAAAGTCATCTGTGGCTTACGTGCATAGATGGACTTGGTATGATTATGACCAGGGATTATTCGGTATAATCATGACCGTAATATTACAAATGATGTGGTAAAAGTCATCTTTGGCCCGTAGTGCATAGATGGACTTGGTGTGATTATGATCAGGGATTATTCGGTATAATCATGACCGTAATGTGACGAATGATGTGGTAAAAATCCTCATTGACCGTAGTGCATTGATGGACAATTTTTGGTCTGATTATGGCTACGGATTTTCTTCGGCCAAGGGTGCAAAGATAAATTATTTTATGGCATAATCAGGACCGTTGATGAAAACACGATTATCTTTGGCCCGTAGTGCATGGATAATTCGTGGTCATGATACTAAATAATATTCATGGCCTGTAGTGCAGTGATGATTTGATGATGTGGATTATTTATTAAGCTGAGTCTCAGCGATAAAAGTAATGAAAAACCTTTTTAAATCATAAAAGATAGTAGATTTTATTCTCTACGTGATTCTTTTAATGGATTGCTTATTCCGCTGCAGTTAAACTTGATGTTTGTTATATTTTATCAGTTTAACACTGTTGAAGGCTAATGATAATTTATTCTGCATTATCTTAGTCATAATATTTCTTGCTGGGCTAGTTGAGCTCACCCTTTCTTTCACTGTTCTCTTCAGGAAATGAGAACGTAGCCGGGACTAGTAGGGGAAAGGAGTGACAATCCAGATGATAGCATTAGTAGTCCTCACTATTCTGTTAAATAATGTGATAATAAATGTAATGAGAACTTCATTGAGTTTGTATACTGTCTAGATGACAATATACGTATTTAAAACTCTCAGCTATGTTTTGTCGTATTGTACACGACTGTTGTATAAGTTAGTTTGTAGTTGATATATGTACCAAGTATCTGGCGACTCAGAATGGGTGATGTATACCTAATTTTGGGGGCGTCACAACAAAAATGTGATTTTATGTCTTAGAAACCCTTAATATGATGAAATCAGATTTGTGGAGGGTATTTTGGTCATTTTTGATGAAATATTATATTTATGGAATTTTAATGTTATTAAATAAAATATTTTAGTAAAGGATAAATAATTAAAATAATTTTTTTATGGTTTAATAAATGATTAAAATATTATTAAGAGATTAATAATAATATTAGTTTAAGATATTATTAAGTAATTAATAATATTTAGATCAAAATTGGATTTAAAATATTATTAAATAATTAATAATATTAGATTAATGCATTGATAAATGATTAAAATATTATTAAATGACTAATAATATTACATTAAAATATTATTAATATAAATAATAATATTATATTAAAATATTTTTAAATAATTAATAATATTAGAATAAAATTAAATTAAAATTTTATTAAATGATTAATAATATTAGATTAAAGTTAAATAAAAATATTATTAAATGAATAATAATATTAGATAATGAATTAAAATATTACTAAATGATTAATAATATTAGATAATAATTTAAAATATTATGAAATGATTAATAATATTAGTTAAGGATTAAAATATTATTAAATGATTAATAATATTATGAAGTGAATAAGATATTATTAAATAATTAATAATATTATGAGGTGGGTAAGATGTTATTAAATGATTAATAGTACTTGGGAATGAATGAAATATTATTAAGTGATTAATAATATTCAAAAAGGAATAAAATATTATTAAATAATTAATAATATTAGGCGAGAGTTTAAGATGAATAGTAAAAAGAACTTATAAAATGAAAGATGCAATTTGTTAAATCTCAATGTATATAGTATATTGATTGAAATATTATCAAATGACGATAATATTACTAATGATTTATGGTAGTATCAGATATTTGGTTTTGTGATTACATGTTAGATAAATTATTATGGAATAATGGTATTATAAGTGAGATATGTAATGCTAATTGAGAGATAGATCTTATTAATGATAAGTCTTGCAAAAGAAGTTAAATTAAATTGCATAGCAGTAGTCAACAGAATAGGCAAGTTCCCTAACTCAAACTTGAGTTATTATTTTTCCAGCATGTTAGTGGATAATTATTGTTGATTATTCCACATCTATGATTATTATTGATTATTCGCAATTATTGCAAGTTTCCTAACTCAACTTGAGTTATTAATTTTAAAGCATGTTAGGGGATAATTATTTTTAGTTATTCACATCTATAATGATTATTGTTATTCGCATATAATGCATTTGATTTCCTGTTCTATTACTTGAACTGTGAAATAATTTAAAGTTCTTTTATTCATGAACTGTTTATAAGTCATATCTCAACTATTTGTTTCTGTTAGACTAATAATTGATGAATCATTTTGTTATTTGAACTAAGTTGTTATTGAAAGATCGATGCCATTTATTTCGGCTAGATCAATATTGATATTATATGTTGAAATCTGTAACGCCCCCAAAATAGGTATACATCACCCATTCTGAGTCGCCAAATACATGTTACATAACTCAAATACAAACTTAATTATACAACCGTCGTGTAAAATACGATGAAACATAGCTAAGAGTTTTAACACAAATATTGTCTCCTAGACAATATCCAAACTCAAAATAAGGCCTCATTACAATTATTATCACACTATTCTTATTCTTATAAAATAGTGAGGACTAGTATAGCAATCATCTTGGACCATCACTCCATTCCCTGACTAGTTTCAGCTATATTCTCATTTCCTGAAGAGAACAGTGAAAGAAAAGGGTGAACTCAACTAGCCCAGTAAGAAATATTATGACTAAGATAATGCATAATAAATTATCGTTAGCCTTCAATAGTATAACAACTAATAGAATATAATAGACAACAAGTTTTAGATCAACAACTGCAGCGAAATAAGCAATCCATTAGAAGAGTCAAGTAGAGCATGATATCCACTATCTTCTATGATTTAAAAGTTTATCATCAATTTTATCGCTGAAACTCAGCTTAATAAATAATCCACATCACTGAATTATCCATGCACTACGGGCCAAGGATATTCATTAGTATCACGTTCATGAATTATCCATGCACTACGGGTCAAGGATATTCGTGTTATCATCAATGGTCATGATCATGCCAAACAAAACTTCATCTTTGCACCCTTGGCCGAAGAGAATCCATGGTTATGATCATACCAACAACTGTCGCTGAGACTCAGCTCAATAAATAATCCACATCTTGTAACATTACATAATCAATAGTCCATCTATGCACTACGGGCCAAAGATGACTTTTATCACAATATAAGCATGAGGATGATGACAATGATATAAGCATTAATCAAACGAAGTCAAGGATAAATATTAAAGACTTTAAATTTATCCAGAGTTTAAAAACATCCAAATTGTAAACATGATACGGCTTTATGGAGTAAAATTCAAGAATAATATTCACGTATCAAAAATAATTTGAACATAAAAGAAATCAATTTTTGTTATGAATAGTACCCCGGGTGAATAGTACCCGAGTGAATAGTACCCCGTGAATAGTACTTCGTGAATAGTACCGTACGTATGAATTGTGTTGTACGTATGAATAATGTCGTATAAATGAATAGTACCCATTAATAGTACTCCAACAAGAAAAACTTAAAAATGAACAACAATGTTCAGAAAAATATCCTTGTGAAACGATACTAGATGAAGCGCAAATTTCAAGGATATTATACTAATTTCAAGGAGTATAGAAGCAATACTTTAACAACATGAGTGTAGAATTCAGAATCTGAAACGAAATAATATTACTTACATACTACAGAGTATGGAGAAAATATTTTTTCTTACGAATATTGAACAAAAATAACATCCCTTACAACTGTTGAACAAAAATAATATTCCTTACGAATATTGAACGAAGATAATATTCCTTATGAATATTAAACAAAGATAATATTTCTTGCGAATATTGAACGAAATAAAATTCCTTACGAATACGAAAAATAATATCGTAAGCGAATGTGAAATAAATAATACCCCTTACGAATATTGA